>CM032067.1:6825417-7039701 GCA_018831715.1 Matsumurasca onukii
TAGATCTAGGTAGATTGTGATGGTCGTGGATTCTTGGTATGAAGCAGTACACTCAGCTGTTGTAGGATATACAAGGCGATTTTAAACTCGAAAGAAAAGAAATAATCCAATAAAACAACTTTTATAGTTGGTGAGGCCTTTCGAGAACCGTGTTCCCATCTACAGACCACAACATCAACTCAACAACATCAACATCAACTTGTAGATGGGAACATGGTTCTCGAAAGGCCTCACCAACTATAAAAGTTGTTTTAGATTATTGGATTATTTGTGTTTCTTTCAAGTTTAAAATTATAAATCCAATAAGGAGTTCTACTAGATGTATACAAGGTGAGTTTTAAATAAATGTCCCCACACATTAACTTTTGAAAAAGAAAATATTTTGAAAAGCCTTTTAAGGAACGTTTTATAGGATCCTGAAGTTTGTTTTGACGTACTTTGCGTCACCCCATCCCCCACGGTGGGGGAGGGCCCCAAAACTATTTGAAAATGAACTCCCCCTTGTAGCACCTCAAAATAAAGGGAATTTCAACACAAATTCAACGACTTTAATGAAATATATTGCTGGTATTTAAAATCATGTCCTCCCAATATTTCACAGCTTTAATCTCTTTATATTTGTCTAACCATTGATACAGAAATTGTAACAAGAAATCGATATTTCTACCGATAAATATCTTACTACTAAAATAAGACGTGTTTACTGCGAGATTGTTAGTTTTGTTGCGTGATAACACATAACGCAATTAACACATAAACCTCAAAAACATATGTTATTTATGAGCTTTCGTGCAATAACAACATTACACGAAGTGCATAAACCCAACACATACGGACTCACGGTGCACTAACACGATCTGTGATATGTCCACTGGTTCATTATTGTAACTTTTAGTTAAAATTGTGTTCTTCCTTTTTCTTTAAATGATAACTCAATCCCTCTATAGTTGGGCACATGTCTGTAAGGACCTTTTTGCAGGATATGTGTATAATACATGATTCCATAGGTGTTGTGGAAAATAGTTGTTTGCACTGTAGCTGTCTAGTTTGTGGTTTTCCTGCAATATAGAAATTTAAGGCTATCTTCACAAGAGTTTCAAATGTATTAATTAATATTTTTAACCCTGGTTTAATACATTTTTCATAAATAAATTGCTGTAAGTTTGCTTTCATTTTTCTAATCACTAAGGTCTGCTTTAGTTGACTCCTATTTAACGCTCACAGACTCTGTAGACATTAAACTCGTCTAGACAGCAAAAAACCGCTCAACCAAAAGAACAGCTTAAACCAAGCGACAAACAGAAACTAGACTGGTAAATAAGTGGGCAATTAATGGAAATCGACGATTATTCCAGCCCACTGACGCGTCAGTGACTGGGGCGTTACTCAATACACTAATTACAGTACCGGCTTTTATCTGTGACCAGCTGATTGAGGAGGCAGTGGCGGCGCGAAAGGGAACAGGCGTGCCAACTGTGATCGTGAATAAAGTAAACACTCAAGGTTATACTGTATGCAGTGAAGTGAACGATGCATCGTAATGAGATATTGATCTAGCTGTGCAACAATACATGCGGGTTTCATCATAAATGTTTGATGTAATTAATTTTGCTATCCCGGAAGTGTTTTCTTTTATCTGTGATGAATTGTAGAAGTGTTCATGGAATATGGTATAGATTCAAGCTTTAGTACACGATATTTACCCTAAATATTGTGGTACAGTTGAATAAACTAATTCTTATCAAATACTTTCAAGTGATTTATTATATTGTTTGTTCTTGATAAAATACAACTTTTTAAAATTTATTTATTGTAAACCGTATCGAGATGATTACCAGCTGAACCATGTTTATAACATGTTTGAAATACAGGACAAATAAAATACCTTTTATTAGGAAATGTTATTTATTTTACAATTGACGTAAAGCTAATAGACAATCAGAAAACGTCTAACCATGTAACATAAAAATCAGTCTTAAATTTAAAAAGAGTTAAGAATAGCTGTTCCAAAATGACAAATTGGTAACTAATACAGTAGAAAAACCAACGAATAGACTAAAAATAGACTTAGACGCCAAAGAATAATAAAAGGTAGTAATAAAATATAAATAAACTATTTACAACTATACAAAACTTTATACACTATGAAGCGAAACGTTTTCTAACGATAGGTTAGAACTCTCATAACTATTTCCTTCTAGGTCTATTCTAGGTTTTCATGCTTAGAAGAAAATAGTGATGAGGTCAAGCATGTCTACGATACAAAAGAAATCATCAGAATATTTTTCAGCAGATCTACAGAAGAGGGTATTTAAAATTGTCTTTTGTGCAAGTATTACCAAATTGAGATACTAAAGAAACACAATTTTAAGGGTTTAAAGATAGACATACATTGTAGAAGACTCTAATCAAACTGGCAGATGACACGTCAAATCTCTTCAAGGACGGTAGAGACCATGCAGATCATAGGCGTCAAGTTCGTTCCTGGACGGTAGGATGGCTCTAGCTACCGAGTAGACGGGGCGGTTGTGGAAGGTGTACCTGGGGAACGAGATAAAGCCCAACTCAGGACCTGCGTAGTAGAAGTCGAACAGCTGCTCTGGAGGAGGATCATTGACGATGATGGCAGAGCAAGCTACCAGGAGAGCAGCGAGCAGCAGGAGGACGCGAAGCATCTGGAACATACCAAGAGAAGAACTGAGATTATAAATAGAAAAGTATTTTCTTCAAACTGTTTCCTGAAACGTGGGGAGAAATACCATAAGTTTTCTTGATTTCTAGCTACTTCCGATGAGAACAGGAGTTTATTGGCGAAAGAAGAGGGTGATAGAGGTTAAGAACGGAAAAGGTAACGGATACAAGTAACTAAGTGTACGGGAAAGAGGGAGAAGAATGATTAAAGAAGGATACATACACAGTTCCGATAGGTACGATTAGTTGGAAAACGAAAGAATCGTAAGTCAGAGGTAATTGTAAAAGACGTAAATCCCACAATAGTTGACTTTGAAAATACATTTAAATTTGCTGTCAATGAACAGTAAGTCGGAATGTCGTTCGGCTGTTAATTCTGAAAGGTCTGACATGAAATTAAAAGAAAAGAGTTTCAACAGGTTATTTGCACTATCAACCGATGCCAGTTTTACTTTTAGCCCAACTCGAGCCCAGGTTGAACCTGAATGGCTAATTGCCAAAGGAGGAGATCCCAAAGTTTAACGGCTAGCTTCTCAGCTATCCCACCAAGGACAATAGTATGACCATCCAAATTGGTATATAAGTCCACGGAACAAGAACTAACTGGTAACTTTGTCCATGGACCAAATTGGCCAATGTTGTGGCAAGTCATGCGTAAATCTTTGGTGGGAGAATCGGGAAACTCTCCCAGGACCAACATCCAAACCTTGCGAAAAAGCGCCAATTCCGTGCTCCAAACCTGGATCAAGGTTCCGCCCAAACCTGGATGATTTGCGCGCGCACCTCGGTTCATGGGAACGTAGCGCGATGCAGCTGCACCAAAATGCCAACTTCGTGGTCCCCTGGATCAGTTGTGACGCCCTTGGCACCGGTATGGGAAAGGCCCGGAGAAGGGAACACGAGAGAAGGGTAAGACGCGAGACCGGAAATATTCAATACCAACTGCAGCCATGGTTTACGACTCTCTTTGTCGTAGAGAATGTAAATGATGCTGCGTTTTGTGATGAACGCTAACACAATCATGATTGCCTTTATGATTGTGCACAATAGTGGGAATGATTCTGAGGAAACGTCGAGCCGCTTAGAATAAACACCGGGGTAGTTCCAAGTGGTTGTTGTTGCTAGTACAATTGTTGGTTGGGAGTAGAACTGTGTTTATGATGATTGGTGAGTAATAGTGGATGTAACCTTTGACGTTTTTGCTCCTTCAAACGTTTTCTTTTCATTTTATACCCTTTTTATGTGACAATCTCACAATGGTTTCGTTTGAAGTTTGTTGTTGTCGAAGGGGAATTAGAATTGTCATTGCGGACTTTAAGAATAACAGTCATAGTTCTTCAGTAGTCAAAGCATTATCATTTATCAACCTAGTTATCATTATTAGTTAGGCTTGTTTGATATCTACTGTGGTCATTACTCAAGAATTATTTTAAATAACTCTTAGGCTACCGGTGTAATCTTCTCGGTTCCCACCGCGTCCAAACTTCATAATTGGTTGAGATATTTCGGCCTCGCTGTGGAGTACCATCTTCAGTCACTGATTGGCTGAAAATAGTTATGATGATTGGTGGTAGTAATAGTGGAAATTCAGTCAGTTTCAGCCGATCAGTGACTGAAGATGGTACTCCACAGCGAGGCCGAAATATCTCAACCTAATTATGAAGTTTGGACGCATTGTGAACCGAAAGATTATAGGTGTGACATCGGCCGAAAGCCTAAGAGTTAAGTTTATAAAAGTTGTTGATTATTATTTGTGTAAATACTGTAAATTCGTGTAAATAAGGTTATCATCCCTTAACCTCCTCAGACCCCACTACCTACAGGCCTTACATTACCTTGTCAGGTTTTTGTGATATATTGAGCCTGGGACTGAAGAGGATAGAAATATGAGGTTGAAGTAGAAGCGAGTCTGGTCTATACTGAGTATATTATTGTACCTTTAAAACTTTCCTAAGGCTCTCTTCACCACATATTGAAAACATGAGTGGTCGGCATCTTTTACTGAGAAAATGTTTGACTTATAACAGAGCTCTTATCATTTCGTAAAACAAAATTGGTCCATTTCCCGCATTTTAATCCTACTTCAGCATTTTATAGAGAACTGGAGAAAATAACTTACGTTTAAAATGCTATCCAGTTGTATGATTTATAACAACATTTGAACTAAATGTACAGTAGCCTGTCAGACCAGTGACAAAAATGGACTCGGTGGACAATTTACCTTATCAACTGTGACAGATAGTAACCGGTTATTTGCATGTAACCGGGTCAGAGTAACCAGTTCCAGCGATAACTGTTACCACTCGCTGGGACAACGCAACGGTCACGTATTTTACTAATTAACCTTCTGATGTATTGTTGTGTGTAATGTTTGCTTATTTGGTGCAAATCTAAGACGTGATCACGCTTATAGGTACGAATGTACATGCCCTTGGAGCACGACTTGAGAAACGACTACTGTACTTGGGTGTTTTGAGGGGAATACCATAGCCGACACGTAGCCACAAACGCTACAGTAAATCTCAGCGAATTAAAAAAAATCAATTATCTATTTTAAATTAGACGAATTTTCTTTATACACTATCCCCGCAGTCACACCTGAGACCTTTACCTCAGGTCGAGGTTGAGTGGTAGAGAGGAATTTGTAGTCATAATTTCACCTTGTTAAACAAGACAAACATTACCTTTTTACTTTCTGTATAGGAAACATAGGCTAGTAAATTATATAACAGCTTAATTTATGTCCAGTGCTATGAATATCAAAGTGAAGAAATTTTGACTAAAAAATTAAACTGAAATTACTTTAAAACGGTAGGGTTTAAAGCAACGATAGTTATTGTGATTAATCGAGAAAGTAAAACTCTACTATACAGGGTGAACTTTGTATTCGTTTATAGTAAAGCTAAAATTATATAGGTAAAACAAAACTTTGAATGGTCACCATTTTGAACAGATTATGCGACTCAGGACGTGTTGAAAAGCTCAAAACTGCAAACCGCATCTTTCTATAAAGTTTCTATGAAGTTTCTATGAAGTTTCTATGAAGTTCTATGAAGTTCTATGAAGTTTCTATGAAGTTTCTATGAAGTTTCTATGAAGTTCTGTTTCTATGAAGTTTCTATGAAGTTTCTATGAAGTTTCTATGAAGTTTCTATGAAGTTTCTATGAAGTTCTATGAAGTTTCTATGAAGTTTCTATGAAGTTCTATGAAGTTTCTATGAAGTTCTATGAAGTTTCTATGAAGTTCTATGAAGTTTATAGAAGAAATGAGTAAATGGCAAAATAATGGAAGAAGCTTATATCAGCTGTCAAATAGGAATGATATTTAATAAAGGAAAACTATCATTCCAATAAAACATAAAAGCATAAAAACAATTAAAATTCGATTAAAAAAACTTATTAGCAGTGAGTAACATTGTGATTACATTAGAACAAGTAGTATTGCTTCACATGCAAATGAAGAAACTAATAACTTGTATATTTTAATTACAAGACCTAACACATCCTGTCCTTGAGATAGTACCTTGCTACATACTGTAGTAAACTAACCAGATGTAATACTGAGTATAAATTGAAAGCAGTAATAGTTTTTCTGTGCTACTTCAATAACTCGTTTTTCAATTATCTTTTAACTCGTAACTTGTAATAGTAGTAAATTGAATTTCATAGGTACAATTGTCATCTTTATGAACGGTAACATTAACTTTGTTGGGTTAGAGGTAGTTTATTACTACGGAACAAACACATAAGTAAATACCGGGTGTTTCTAAAAGAACTCCTTGATTTAAAGTTGTATTAGTATACAGTATAGTTAAAATAATAGTTATTAAACATATATATTATTAAAGATAATCTTCTCAAGTTTTTTTTAATACCTAATAAAGGTCTACTTGAGCACCATTTGTTGCCCTGGCCACGTCTAAACGATAATTAGTTTCTTCCCAGGTATTCAACAGCATATCAGGCGTAACGGATGCTACAGCTTCAACAATCCTCTCCCTCAGATGATCAATATCACGGATCTTCTCAGAATACACAATGTCTTTTACATGTCCCCAAAAGAAAAAAATCTAGTGGAGTCAGATCTGGGCTCCTTGGTGGCCTAAGTGGTTTGCTCTAAGTGTTATTCTAACTGTATCCTACAGCGTTTTCCTAACAGAAATTTATGGTAGACATTGGTGCCAATTTCATGGCTACAAATATACTTTAGAAATCTTTGTACCTTCTCCACCCTACATAAACGAATAGTCCTACCTTTTAAATTTGAAAGAACCACGATGTATCCAATAACAATAGTTGGTTTTAACTTACTATAAAGTTTTTTATTTAATCATTTGTGCTTCTTTCAAGTTTAAAATTATAAATCCAATAGGGAGTTCTTTTAGATGTAGGCCTACGTTTGTTAGAATGTAGATAAAACCTATGTTAATATCTACACTAGTTGGTACCTTTTACTTTATAAAGCAAATTAGTATGTGGAATTGTTTAATACTATTAACACATAACTTTTGATAAGAGGAGTTCAAATTTCAAAAGACAGCTGTTTACTTTCTGAAACAACTTTTTAGAGTTATTTATTTACGTTCACTGATGGAACGTGTTTACTACAGTATTCATGATTTAAATGAATGAACTTTTGTATATATTGTAGGTATTTAATATACGTGTTATTAAAAAGAATGTCTTACTTGTATTTTCTGTAACTTTTAGTATAAGTGCTTCATGAATAATTTACATATGGTTGAAAAAAAGAATTTTCAAAGTTGTGTTTACATATACTGAGAAGTAATTTTCGCTTTTAATTACCAACAAGATGGCTGTCAATTCAACACAAGCTATTTTGAGTGCTTGAATTTCCAAAAAGCCAGTCAGTTCAGTTCAGCGAGAGCTTCGTCGTTAATTTGTTGTTTCCTTGTGAATTTCTTTTGTGGGGCTATGTAAGGGTGAAGGTGTACGTACCCACTCTGACAAAAATCTATATGACCTGCGGAACCGTATCAGAGCTGCAGTCAGTTTCAAAAGCAATATTATCTTCGTGATCTACGGGAAAAGAGTTTTATTATTGATTAGATTTTGGCCGAGCAATCAGGGGAGGACATGGTGAGCATTTATAGAAGTGTACCAAGGAAGATAAACTTTGAAAATTGCTTTTTTATTAGTATTTAATTCGTTTATATCTAAGTAGTAATTATTAATGAAAGAGAGTTGTTTGAAAGTAGGGCATTCTTTTTTAATAACCCTGTATTTTCATATACACAATGACATCTATGTGTAAAGGGTGTTGACTTTTGAGTTATATTTTTTACAAGTATTATTATAGTTCGCTGTCTTAATCACTAAAACTACATACTCGTACGAGTATGTTGTTTCGTTCATTAGGTTTGCTTCAAAACCTTTTGATAGTTCTAATTTATCTTAAGTGTGTAAACTATCCACAAGAATATAAAAGTGTGTAAGTAGTATTAATAATAATCACTCACGTTACCTACAGATTATATCACCTTGTCTGGTTTCCTTTATTACCTTTATAGTTTGGTTTTCTTATTGTATGGGGGTGGCCATAGCTCAGAGATATAGTGCGTGCTTCGCTCCAAATCAGCCCGGGTTCGATTCCCGGGCGCAGTGATAACTTTTCACGATGGCCACTCCCCGTGGTTTGGAAGTCACGCTAAGCTGTTGCCATTTCATTGGTTGTTGGGCAATTAATTGATGACTCAATCTGGGGAGTCGGCCCTAGTTTGTAACAGAACTACACCTCATCATCCATCAAAAACACTCAACACACTCACCCTTCATCCATATTCACCTAAAATATTCTCTAGGAGTGGTCGGTGTCTCAAATCAAAGTATCAAAGTCTATGTGTATTGTGACAGAAGAGGATACCTTTTGTTTAATGCTTGGATAAGAATACAATTAGTGTAAACCAAAATGTTTAGAGTACATATTTAAAATATGCCACTCTTTTATTCTTAATGTCTTTAAGTATATTCGGCATCAACTAAGATTAAAGGGGGATGTTATGGGGTGGGCGGGGGTTACAACAGGTGTTAACCTTGTCCAGCACAGAGAGCAATGTCCGCTACTCAGCTGATGTAACAACACAAACACTTACATGACCTAACCCAACTCACATCATTCTTATATCGACGTTTTCAAGGTCTTCCGGTTTTTAGCGCCGCTACATGCTACAAGATCTTTATCTTTCACACCTGCGGTTTTTCTGTGTTGGTGTAATTTGTGTTAAGAACTACTGATTTGTTGTTGAGCTAATTGTTTTTTATTAGCTTGATTGAGTTATTAAAAGGTTTCAGTCTATTTAAGATCGTAAAACGTAGTAAAGGTTACGTATATTTAGGGTCTTATAAAAAATTACCAACTTGTTATTCGCAAATTAGAGGTGATGGAAATGGTCATTTGTACAGAAGAAACGTTTTAAAGGTGTTGCTTTTTTTTGGGCACATTACGATCGGTATTTTATTAATAATTAAAATAAATAATTATGAGGTTTTTTTGCAGAATTTTGATAGAATATATAAGTTTAGTGAGAAGTCATTATTAGCTATCCACACTCATTTTTATACTTAAAATAAACATTAACAATGTTCCGTGGTTGGGACCACGCAACTGGAGGGTGTTTGAATCGTGTACGAGTGGTTAGTTTGCTGTGAACCCGACACAATTTTGATTCCGGTGCTGGTTACCAGGATGCGCTACTAGGTGGAACTGTTCACTTGACCCGAGCAGCTGAGTGGAATGCGAGGGTATAATTGAGGTGCAAAACCATCGGCCTCAGTTTGTAACAAGACTACACCTCATAACTCATTACTACCACTCATCACACTCATCCTTCACCACATATTTGCCTTAAAATACCCTCATGAGAGTGGTCGGCATCTCAAATAGTGATTTAGTGAAACGCATAGATCTTGAGTTAAACCTCAAGCTTATAGTCAAGTGTCATAGCTTTTTTACCACCGATAGATACTCCAATCAAATTTAACCTAATTACTTAGTATTTATTAGTTTTCTGACTTTGAATAACAAGTAATATATATTTGATCGACTTAATAAAACCTACAATGCAAAGAAGCTAATACAGGTAAAAAAACTTCCAGGGATTAAAAAATTATTTTACCATCTATGGTTCTAAGTGAATATACAATTGTTTGCCTTCTTTTATTGAGCTACAAACGCAAACGCAACAGTGAAATTACCATGACAACATTAATCAGATACTTCATTTCCAGCCTATTATTAATGCAAACTGCTTTATGAAGCAATGATTGGCATTCTCGATAATGATTTGTTTGTGCAATTGATATTAATAATCAGTTACAACCAACAACTGAGTTGGAGTAATGAAAGCGTTAAACTATGTTATGAAATGAAATGAAAAAAGTCTTTATTTACGTGGCGAAGTTAGGACTTTATAGTCCTCTCTACCACTTAACCACGTTAAATATATACATACAACAAAATCATACTTATTACAAATATGTTTCATAAAATAATTGAAAATTAGATATTTTAAATATAAGATGTTATTACAAAATATAAAACATAGCACACACTTAAGTGCTACCATAAGAATCATACGTTTTACACTAATAAAAAATTTTATAAAAAAGACGTTTTCAGTGCTACAATTAAATCTAAAGGTAAATTATCGTAAACTATGGGCTTGTAATTCTAAGGAGCAGACAATTGTTTTTGTAACAGTAATACATTATTTAATTAAACGAAGCTAATGATCATCAACTCATCCCTCACCTAATTGAATAAAAACTCATATGGTTCTCCTACCTTGTATTTTTGGTTATTTCGATGAGGTACCAACGCATATGTGTTTAGGGGCGTTCGGGAGTTGGATGCTCCTTTGACAACTGAGAATAACATATTGACTAAAAAAACATAATTCTTCATAAAAATACAAGGAATAATAGAAATAATTGGCACCTAAAGCATAATTCAATGATCCCGTACAAAACTTTAAACACCATTTTGGATCAACCTTTGGCGGCCTTGTTTGTAGCAAATACCTAATTGACTGATACCTTTTATTCGTAGCACAACTCATTTCATGCCTTTTCAACAGTTTTTTTTGAGTTTACCTAATTTTTTACAAACAATATTAGAAGATAGTGAACTGAACTGAAGCCCAACTTAACGTCTTGACTAATAGTAAATTGTGCTTCCATCATACTATGAAAAAATAATGCTCAGTGCTAAATATCAGCGTCAGATTCTGTTTTGTCTTTATCACATATATACGTTAATCTTATGTATTTAAAGTGACCCTAACCCTCTGGCTCCTGGGATCCGAATATCAAAATTCTAGAGCAACAATTCCAGAATATACACAAATTAAAACCAGGCCGACACGCAGCTGAGCGCTAAAGCGGCACTGGTGAATAGAATATCCATTGCAATTTGTTATTCTAATCCACTCCACTCACTAGTATTAACTATATTTACAAGTTTTGTAATAATCTCTTCAGGAAATTATTGTGCCTTAGGGTTGGGTTTACCAATAGGCCGTATAGGTCCGAGCCTAGGCGCGCAACATGCTGAGGGCATGTTAAATTTTGTTGGAATACTAACACCTGTAAACTTGACCCCAAACGCATCTGGAAAACAAAAAAATCTTTTTCTTAAGTATTTCTCAACAATAAACAATTCTTTGATCTTTGCTAAAATTCTCGATTGCGTTTATTTTACAATACGATCAAATTAGGAAATCAAAACCACTATATTACTGCAACAATACATACCATCTGATAGATATTGAAGTGAACAAACCAATGATACAGTTTTTAGGTTTAGTGCTATATATTAAATCAATTTATCTGCAATCCTTTATACACTTTAGTTAAGTTTTCTTATCTTATATTTAAAATATCTAATTTCCAATTATTTTATATAATATATATTTTGTAATTAGTATGATTTTGTTGTATATATTTAACGTGGTTAAGTGGTAGAGAGGACTATAAAGTCCTAACTTCGATACGTAAATAAAGACTTTTTTCATTTCATGACCATATAGCACTCATAAAAGATGACTTAGTTTAGTTAAAAAATTGGGTTGTGTATAAAAAAACACCATGTAATGTTAGATGTATGGGTATTTAGTGGATAGATCTCGGCTAAAATTCTCGATTGCGTTTATTTTACAATACTATCAAATTAGGAAATCAAAACTACTATATTACTGCAACAATACATACCATCATGAACAAACCAATGATACAGTTTATGACCATATAGCGCTGATACTTAGTTTAGTTTAGAAGTGGGTTTGTGTCTAAAAAAAAACACCATGTAATGTTATGTACGATATTGGATAGATCTTTGCTAAATTCTCGGTTGCGTTATTTTCAATATAGGGAAATCAAAACCATTAGATTACTGCAACAATTACATACCATCTGATAAATATTGAGAGTCAACAAACCAGTGATACAGTTTATGACCATATAGCGCTCGTAAAAGATGACTTAGTTTAGTTTAAATGGATTGGTCTATTGTGTCTAAAAAAACACCATGTAATGTTAGATGTACGAGTATTTAGTGGATAGTTCTTGCTAAAATTCTCAATCCTTACGTTTATTTTTACAATACCATCAAATAGTATATTTGGAAATTGGTTTGTGTCCACAAAACGCAATGTTAGTTCGGTATTTAGTGGATGTATCTCTAGTATTTATTTTGGTGATGCCTGTTTTGGAGTTTCCTTTTTAAGTTTATTGAGTAAATCTTAAGTTTGAGTTGTATTAGCTTGTTTGTCTACCTAGACCATTTCAAAATTATGTTGAGGATTGCTTATGCAAACTTTTAATCACACAACATTTTTAGTATTGATTTTGATCAACCATATAGCGCTCGTAAAAATTATTTACTGTATTTTGAAAATTGAGTTGCGTTAAAATAACACCCTGTATAAAACCTCCTATGAACTACCACTCCTCAAGTCTAATGTCATCAACTCAACACACATGTGTGGACAGATACGTACCTTGAGCGCAGAGGATCTAGAGGCACAAGTATCCAGAGGCAAGAGAGCACACTGACTGACTGACTGAGACAGTGCTTCGCCCTCCCTACCTCTCCCTCTCTACACCGGTGTAACCGCTCGTAGCTGTCCCTCTGGTAGTGCAGGGAGCAAGGGTCTTCCGGAGAGTTTGTTGGAGGATGATGAATCAGTGTTTTTAGTGAATTTTCTTTAAAAATATAGTATTAATTTCTCTTGCTAAAGAGAAGGAAACGTCGTAGAAAGGTGCGGTTTGTAGTTTTGAGCTTACCAACACCTCCTGCGTAGAATGGCAAAACTCTGTACATATGTATATATTTATATGCATTTAGCAAAAAAGTGAACAGAAGCAGAATAGTACCTTTTTAACATTTTTAATTTGTCACACGACCGGATTTGGGACTGAGCTCATCTTCTTGGTGCTGTACATAAAATTGCCCAACCCAATTAACCTAAACTATACAGGGTGAGTTTCTGCTAAGTGCGTTAATTTTCACTGATTATTCTTCTCACTAAAAGGAACAAAATACCGAATAAAAAAGTTTTCTAACCCACTCGTTAAGCTCTAACCTGGCCCAGTTGTGTTTTTTTAATTATTTGTAGTAGCTTCACTAAACAAACATACCAAACAAAAAAAATCACTGTAATGTACATCCCTAATTTGTATTAATGAAAAAGTAAACGTTGAATTTCCTACAAAATTAATGCAACATATTGACATTAAATGGTACTTTTAACGTTTTAAACTCGCATAACAAAAAATAGTGGTTTTTAAATAATTTCTTCAAAAGCAGTCAAGGGAGGACATCATGTCTAGTTGATTTATGGAAGTGTCAAGGTCAACGAGAGACAAACTTTGGAAAGTTCTCTTTTACTAGTATTTAATTTATGCTGTATCCAGAAATAATTAATAAAGGCGAGTTGCCTGAAAATAAGACATTCTTTTTGAACAACCCCATGTAGACTGGGACTCGTGGCGTGGTCCTGTAATCCAGCTTCATGGAGGTCAGGCTTTGAAGATATAGGTCTAAAGCGGCTAAAGATAGTCTCAGTGTCAATCATACTGAGGATGACCACGCAAACGTTTAGACATATCAGACCATCACCTGCGTGGTTCGGAAGTCACGTTAAGCCGTTGGTATTCTCCTTGCTTTATTTCACCGTTGGTCATTGGGCTATTATTAATGACCCATTCTAAGGAAGAGTCGGCCAACCCACTCATAACTCATTACTACCACTCATCCTTCACCACATATTTGCCTAAAATACCCTCATGAGAGTGGTCGGCATCTCAAATAGTGATTTAGTGATTTAGTTACACCAGTACTTCTCACAGGACATCACCAATACCATGTCACGTAAACAACCCGTCAGCCTCCACACATCGGTCATCGACGTCGTCCATTGTACACACAACACGTCCTCACTCCTTCATCTCCTACGATTTGTCACACCACTGGACTATCTGCGAGTAATGTCTGTCATCCACGTGGTAGCGGAAGTAACTTGTGCTCCAAACTGAGATCGATTATTGTACATTGTAAGAATGATCCGGTAAATCGGGGAATTTACTAGAGGAGAAATGAAGTGTCATTACTGTGGTCCATCGTGATAGGACAGTATCTAGTAAATCACTATTTGAGATCCCGACCACTCTCATGAGGGTATTTTAAGGCAAATATGTGGTGAAGTGTGATGAGTGGTAGTAATGAGTTATGAGGTGTAGTCTTGTTACTAACTAAGGCCGACTCTTCCTTAGAATGGATCATTAATTAATAGCCAATGACCAATGGATACAAGGACCAACGGCTTAACGTGACTTCGAATCACGCAGGTGATGGTCTGATATGTCTAAACGATGCGGGTATCATCAGATGATCACTGAGACTATCTGAGCCGCTTTAGACCTATATCATCCTCAAAACCTGACCTCCATGAAGCTGGATTACAGGACCACGCCACGAGTCCCATACACATATGAGCAAACAATGGCTTAGCTGGGTTTAAAATAAGAACCAGACAGATACGCAGTTAAAGCGCATTTTGCGTATGAGTGAAGCGAATTTCTTTGAAATTACTCGATCTTTAGTTTTGTTGCGTTCACAGCCTCTTTTTCGGCTTCAGCCTTTCGTCCTATACGCTAAGCTCGTTCTCACTTCGGCCTTCGGCATGAGATTTACGTGTTCCTTTTCTGCAATACAATATTATTACGGAAAAATGTTTTCAAACTTTATTTAAATAGGACTACTTATTCTCTTGTCTGCGTGGTTCGGAAGTCACGTTAAGCCGTTGGTCCTTGTATTTCCATTGGTCATTGGGCAATTAATTAAGTCGGAAGAGTCGGCCTTAGTTTGTAACAAGACTACACCTCATAACTCATTACTACCACTCATCACACTCATCCTTCACCACATATTTGCCTTAAAATACCCTCATGAGAGTGGTCGGCATCTCAAATAGTGATTTATAGTGAATAAATCACTGTTTTGGCCGCTATGTTGAAATCACTGAACGGATTTTTATAGTTTTTAATGTACTGATGGATAACATTAAAATACACATTTCCTACAAATCTCATTAATGTTTGATGCAATGTAGTATTTTCTAGATAATTCAAATAGATTTTTGGAGAACGGAGGCTATGATATTTTAAGTTTATTGGGTACCAAGAGTAAACTTAGCCATGATATTTACAAAGGAAACTTTTATGGAAATCGGAATGAACTATCAATTTGTCCCTATACTAATACAGCCTACATAAAAAATATGCTGTATGTAGTGTAATAAACTGGAATGTAAATTGAGTTTTGATAATGCTCAATACATGTTCTAGGGGCCAGAACCGGTGCTCATTTCATAATTCAATTATTTTTAGACAGTTATATTACAAAACTGAAACACACCCAGACCACAAATAAACCACCCTCCACTATTGCACATAGAGGAACAAGTTACGGTGCGTCACAATAAGGTCCTTTTTTCACTGACAGATACTGTAACAGATACAGTTCTTACTTACCGGTAACTCTACACGCACCCCGCCCACCTGTGCACTGTCTGCACTTATTGTACTATATGAGATACGTATATATATATGTACAGGGTGTGTCGTACCGTTACTCACAGTGTGATGTCCGTCATGTATAGGCTGGTGAGTAGATTTGCATTGTTATCATAAAACACATTTTTAACTAAATTATTCAATCATACAATTATTTATAAGTTGAAAAGTGTATTCCAAACAAACTTAAAAGTGTAGAAAAGTCAAAAGTAGGTTAAATTGAGACGTCTTAGTGTCTCTTCTCATTAGATCTAAACTTACGAGCTATGATTGGGTTCAAAGTTATGTTTCAGATAATTATATTTTGAAAAAACCCCGAAGGCTCAATACCTTAGAATCCTGAAACACTGAAATTCAAAAGTAGGTTAAAATGAGACTTCTTAGTGTCTTTCATTAGATCTAAACTTACGAGCTATGATTGGGTAAAAGTTATGTTTCAGATAATTCCCACAGGCTCACAACCTTAGAATCCTGAAACCCTAATTTAAAAGTGGAGTTTCGAAAATGTGGCTTTAATTCGCCCAAGATAATCTTTTGATAGTATGTAAAAGTTATGATACATACAGAAAGTCGCCGTGTTTTGGAGTATTTACCCTTGTAACATTAATAAAAATTGATGTTTAAGGGTTTTCTGGCCGCTTAAAACCCTGCAGTTCTTTTTGGCCATAGAATTCAGTCAGCGGTCTGACTAAATCGTAATGTTTTAAGCCTGTATTTCACAATGAGCCTATAATAAGTAACACGAAAGCGTGCATAATATTTACATTGTTCGATTAAGCGATTAATTTTAGCTTGGACACATTTTTTTTGGTAAACTCTAAATTTGGATAGTTGAATCCTCAACTATCTTTTATTGAAAACACCGAGCAGCTATTTAAAATAAGTATCTTTTAACGTTAAAATATTTCAAAAACATACCAGTTTATGGGTTTAACGAACAGTTATAAATATATCATGGACAGTATTATTAGAATCTATTTAAATCTCCATTTAAAGGTGAAAACACATTTAAGAGTGTCATTAATATTTTATGAATTTTCTCATTATTATGTGTTTGTCATAATATAGTTTGACTGGGACTCGTGGCGCGGTCCTGTAATAAGAGGTCAGGTTTTGAGGTAGGTCTAAAGCTGCTCAGATAGTCTCGGTGATTATCTGATGATACCCGCATCAATTCCCACCATCGTTTAGACTTATCAGACCATCACCTGCGTGGTTCGGAAGTCACGTTAAGCCGTTGGTCCTTGTTTTTCCATTGGTCGTTGGGCTATTAATTAATGACCCATTCTAAGGAAGAGTGACCTTAGTTTGTAACAAGTGCCTTAAAATACCCTCATGAGAGTGGTCGGCATCTTAAATAGTGATTTAGTGATAATGGGTTACGTTAAAATTACGCTCTTGTAGTTATCGAAACATATTTTTTATTCACAGGCAGTTCTCCCTCTTCTTCTGTCCCTGGCGACAGCGAGCTACCTGACTCCGGCAGTCCACTACTCCAGCTACGCAGCTCCTCTCAGCTACGCTTCTCCCTACGCTAGTCCACAGCTACGCTACCCTACAGCGCCCCACGTGGTCCAGCCTACCAACTACAACTACGCTACCTCCTCTGCGGTCAGCATACCCTACGCTCAGCCAGCGTACCTTCCCTACGCTGCAGCTCCTGTTTCCTCCTCTTTCTCCAACACTTATCGGGTTCCTAGCTCTGCAAGATTGACTTCTACAGTGATACCAACCTCTGCAGTTCTTCCTACTCCTGGTGTTCTTTCCTCTTCGATTCTTCCTTCTACTTCTTACATCGCCTCTCCTCCTATAGTTCGTCTGCAGAACGCTCCAGTGGTCTCCCACGGTTACACTGCTCTGGCAGGATATTCACTTGGAAGTTCCTCAAATTTGGTCAACAATGGAAACTATATTGCTTCTTCAAATGGGTATCTCAATCAAGGTACCAGTGGGAGTTCTTACAACGGGTATGACACGTTGAACAACGGCTTCGTCAGTGTCAACTCCATCAACGGATACAGCAACTCCAACCCTGCCTACAGCAACTCAATCAATGGATATAGCATCTCCAACAACGCCAACAACAATCAAAACAACAACTACAACAATAATGCCTACGGAAACTCAAACAACGGCAACAACGAATACAGCAACGCCATCAGTGCTGGTTACAGAAGCAACAGCAACTCTTTCAACTCCAACAACGACAACGCCAATGCCAACAACTACGGGAATCAAAACGACGACTCCAGCAGTGGCTACGGAAGCAACGGGCAGAACAACGGAAACAGCTACGGAAGTCAAACTCCTACTCCAACAGTAACTCTGCTGCCAACTACGTATCTGACTCCAGTAGGAATTATGGGTCTTATTAAATACTGTAAATTAAAGGATGATTTTGAAGAATTTGTAATAAATAGTTACCCAGCATAATAGACTTTTGTACCTAATCCTCTTAACCACATTTTACTTTCAGGTAGCATGTACATACTTTAATAATACATATAAACATCAGTAATCTTTCTGAAGAGAGCTTCTTTCATACAATTAGACGTATGAGAAGATTCATTGTTTGAAGTGTGTTGTTGACGATGATGGAATTGCCGAAACTAAATATTTTTGCGAACGTTTTCTATAGCTTTTTAGTAAACAGGAAGAACAAGACTAATCGGTATCTGGAATTTGATCCCGACTTCAAGTAAAAATAACCTAAGACATAACGCAAAACCAAAATCATGAGAGCTATCTTTTTGTTTTCTTTTTTTCTCTTGGTTTATTTAACTTTTAAAACAACTAGCCTAGGTAACAATAGAAATGCACAAGAACGTTAAAAAGATGAAAAAGAGAAACCAACACGTGTACTGCCGGTGATAGCTGTCCACCGACAAGCTGGTTGGTTAAGAGCAGTGGACGACCAATCACACACTGTAACAGACTGGCCAACTGTAGCAGAGAACACAAAAGTACCTGTTTATACCCAGCCAATGGCGGGGAAGACATTATTTATAGAGTTTTGATGAATGAGTAATTCTTTTCTCACAAAATAGTTAAAATGACAATAATAATATGTGTTTATATGAAAGCTATATTATTTGAATGTAACCATGTAAATTTGAAGTTACATAAATTAATTCAGAATTAATCAAATTTAGTTTTGAGGTAACGTTGGTATGCTTAGATAATGTCTACGAAATATTTAATTAATAACAATATCATTGAATATCCCAGCAAAATTTGTTGAAATCATCACTACTGATATCGCACTTGGTAACAACCTAAGAAGATTATGCTGGAGTGGTCGACATTTCAGCTAAACCAGGAAGCAACATAACAGCTTCCAAGTTAACCATGAACTTTCAAAGTACGCCATATCTATTTTAACTGCCCTCTATAGATAAGAATCTAGAAGATTCTCTCGTTGTAAATTGCAAAAACTATCACATTCAGAACAAGATACTCTGCCAAGTGCTATGAAGCCACTCCTCTGGGGAACTCAAGGTTATCATAAACACCAGCCAGCTGTTTACTGGTTGTGTTACTTAGTTATCTGTGGATAGTTACATTGTAACCGTTACATAAAACATGTGACCGCCGCCAGTGAGAAGTGTAAATCACTGCAACGCTTATTGCTTCGTGATTGTAGTTATCGAGTCTATATTTGAAGGGTTTTGGGTTTGTAGTCTATTGGTTAAAGGAGTGAAGGTGGATGATTTCTTTAAGTTATTGAATGTGTCTTGGCTGGCCGGGAGCAGCGGACGACCAATCACAGATGTGTGTCCGACTGACTAACTGTAACAGAGAAACACAAAAATACCTTATTATGCAAAGCCAATGGAGAACATCTTTAGAGTTTAAGAATAGATTTTCTAACATTTAACATTTGTGTGACATGTTGATGAATATGGTAATACATATTTACTGATGAATAACGAAAAATTACCATATAAAATAAATAAGGGAGCAGCAACAGAGTAGGAGCCGACCAATAGCACACTTCCGTTATTAGACTGGTGATTCAAAATGTTGTGCCAGCTTGTGATGAAAAACTTGTATTGGACATGTGAATTTGTAATCTATGACTGACTGGTCTATATATTGTAACTATAATTGTATATGTCCTTACCCTGCACTAAGTCACATTTAGATATACAAACATTATACTTTCAAATTAAAGGCAAGGTAAGTATTTTAAACTGTTTAAAAAAGCTCTTCACATGATTCTCTAGGCATAACATTACAAATTACAAAAGAATAATGAAGAATAAATTCTCTTAACAGTCTTGTAACAGCTACTTCTAAGTATAATATCGTAGGAAAGATGATGTTGGATTATGCCATAGTAAATCATTTTCAAAGACTCTATTGAACATGGACCTTTTCACTCACTCTCAAAGAAAAAACTCCGGAGAAAAAACAAAACAAAAAGGTAAACAACTAAACAAAAAGGTTAAAATTTAAAAATCAAACAAAAGTTAAAAATTAAACAAAAGTTTAAAAATTAAACAAACAGGTGAAACATTAAACAAAAGGACAAATTAAACAAAAAGGTTAAAATGTCTAACAAGACCTTCCTACGCACGCAGTGAATCACGAAATCTGATTATAGGCCTAAGCTGAACGTTAATTTTGTCAATTTCGGACAACCATACATATTTTGTGGGATTTAAGAATGGGGCGTATTACACAATTTAACTTTTCTGTGGTCTTAATACCATACTGTGAGTATTTAATGCTAAAAGTTCAAAAATAAACTTTTGCGACTTTTTTGGTTAAAACTAACAATTTTGGAAAACGTCACCAATAATTTTCTATCTTCAGATGATATGACGCTAGTTGGATGAATAACTAATTATAGACAATTTTAAATATTTTGCGAGAAGTGACAATTTTTCATACCTGCTACATAAACAAGAAATATTGTTTATTTTCTTTTCGGCTTGAAAGTTGATCCATGAGAACTTCAACGAATTCACAACAAGTAAATTCGAAATTCATTGATTCGAACTGTATGAATTAAAAGACAGTCAAAGGCTGTCGTCTACACGAGTTTATAGTACTTAATGTATTGGTTTTCATCATACCAAAAATCGACAAAGTCTATTAGTATTACAGAATTATTATTTTGTACAATGTTTGGACCGAAACAACACAGTTTCAAGTCCCTGTTCGGTTCAAACATTTTGTCTTCAAATTTCTTCAGTAATAAATTAGCTTTTTAGCGTTTATACAAATTTAGATCTATCATAACAGTATTTTTTTTCAAGTTTAGGCCCAGTTACGCAAAGAACGTAAACACCGTCTTGACAAGTTGATTTTCATTTTTCCCAGACTTGTGTCGTCCTTTTGGAATGAAATATTTTTCTTTCGTTCTTTAGTCCAGGATTTTTTCTTTTTCAAGTAACTTCCTTCTGACCTTCAGATTAAACAAGAAACTCGTATGACTTACTATTTCGTTACACGAAAACTACGATGTAGATCTCAAGTTCACTGATCTCGAAATTACGTTTTCTCTCTCTATAAATGTTGAAAAAGGTAATTTAGAACTAGCTTGACATGCTTTACCGGATTGTATTTTGGGCAATAACAAACAAATTTCACACTTCAAACAAAAGCCCAAATTGCTTCGTTAGCTTACTAGCCACCACTTAGTAATTTTAACAAATAATCATCAAGGATTTTCACGATGTCTCAAAAATCGGTGGGTTCATAGTTTTGACTGGGACTCGTGGCGTGGTTCTGTAATCCAGCTTCATGGGGTCAGGTTTTGAGGATGATATATGTCTAAAGCGGCTCAGATAGTCTCAGTGATCATCTGAGGATACCCGCATCAACTCCCACCATCGTTTAGACATATCAGACCATCACCTGCGTGGTTCGGAAGTCACGTTAAGCAGTTGGTCCTTGTATTTCCATTGGCCATTGGAAATAACTCAGCTAAAAACTATAACTAAAAAACTCAGCTTGGTCCATTTTTCTGTTTTTAAATTTAAAGTAGTGTATAATATTTTCCCTAGATATCTCAAATTCGAATCGAACAATTTAGAAATAACCCGGCTAATAAACCTCTCATGTTACAGTGTCCAAGAGTTATTTATTTTAAAGTTGGTGTTGTAAATATCTATTTACGTTTTTTACATTCGCTCGGTGGTAACATTATCTAGCATTAAGACAGCAAATACAAAATTGTAAAACTCCTTTACAGTAAACTTTACTTTCAACAAAGTTAAAAATAAACTAATTATTATATCTAAGTACACTAGAGTTTAAATACATTCGTAAAATATTTCATTGACACCTTCTTCATAAATAAGTTACAGTAGCAAAGGAATGCTTCCCCTAACACACAAAATTAATATGAGATTACGACTAAATTATGACACAGTCAGTATCACTAAAATTTGATGATGGACCACTCTCATCGTATTTCAAACAAACTTTCTTTTCTAATTGGTGAAGGATGAGCGTGATGAGTGTAGTCCAAAGTAATGAGTTATGCGGTGTAGTCTTGTTACAAACTAAACTCTTCCTTCAGACATGGGTTCTTTTCATTACGGATTCAAAAATGTAGCCCAATTGGGTTTTCTGTTGATTGCCAATGATGTCAAATACAAGCTAAACCTTCAATTTCTTCGTAACTTCACAATCTCTCTCTTTAATTTGCCACTGATTTTATGATGTCTTTGGTTTCTTTAAAGGTCGCCAAATGGTTTTGATGCGGGTAGAGATCAAAGTGTATGTCTCAGTGTTCGCACAATGGCGACACTGGTTCCCATTTTGGATCTGAGCCGCTTTGGTGCAACATCTATATCTTGAGATGAGCCCCTCTTGTAAAACCTTGACTACCTCTTCAAACGTACAGTAGAAATATATCTTCCCCTAACACAATACGACTAAGCTACGACACTAGTCAGTATGGTTATACAACTACACCATGTAGGCCATGTGTTTTACAGTAAGCCTAGCTCCTAGGTCGAGGCTGCTCTCTGTATGATATGATATATAGCAGCAATGCATCTGTATCTAGTGTGGTGCATGTACGAGTATATACGCAATGTGAACATGAACAAGGTAAGCGGCACGGTTGTATTATCATATATACAACCTAGAGTAATACTAAGTTTAGACAGTTAAAAATGTAAAGGTGTTGCTAGAAATTGAAACATTTGAGAATGTAGAATAAGTTTGTATGAATGAACATTAACTAATGACTTAGTAAAAATTGTATTATTAAAGGCAAGTATTTATTTCAAATCTTGTTTGTTACATTTCCCAATGTATGTTGTTTCATAGGATAGAGTGGCAAAACCTAATTATAGCTCAAAACGTTACATAGGAGAAACTATCGGATAGGACGAAATAATGTTTTTAAATTGGTTTTATTCCTGAACTCCATGTTAAATAAGGCTCTTTCGACTAACAAATCTGTAAATCATTTTCTACAACTCTGACTTCTAAATTTAAGGAACAATTGATAATAGGCTACAAAGTCATAGTCAAAGTATCTTTAATACGTCCTTTTCAGGTAAGTACAGTGACACACAATATTATAAATATCTTAACAAGTAAAACGATTGTTTTATATATTTTTGCTTTTGCTTACAAAGCGTTTCTCAGAAATATACCGTTAAGTTGTTTAAATATTTTAAGAAGTAAAAGTAATTCACGTTGTTACGTATAGTTTTAGATTTTATTTAGGGAGTAGAAAGGCCGATCTTGTAGCCAGGTCTTCAAATGTTGTCCAAAGTTGATTTAGTTCCTGAAGCAATGCATTCCACATCTTGGTCCCCATCATCATCGTATGGATAGTTTGTGGCATATCTGGTGTTGTATTGGGGTTTTGCATTCCATTGACTGGGACTCGTGGCGTGGTCCTGTAATCCAGCTTCATGGAGGTCAGGTTTTGAGGATGATATAGGTCTAAAGCGGCTCAGATAGTCTCAGTGATCAACTGATGATACCCGCATCAACTCCCACCATCGTTTAGACATATCAGACCATCACCTACGTGGTTCGGAAGTCACGTTAAGCCGTTGGTCCTTGTATTTCCATGGGTCATTGGGCTATTAATTAATGACTATTAATTAGTTTGTAACAAGACTACACACCTCATAACTCATTACTACCCCATCATCACACTCATCCTTCACCACATATTTGCCTTAAAATATCCTCATGAGAGTGGTCGGCATCTCAAATAGTGATTGGCTACTAAATCTAGCATTTTGACGTAGATCTTCTTGCTTCTAGGACATACTCGCTAACAACCGAGAAAATCTTTAGTTCCTGGAAGGCTTCCTTGTACGTTTTTCTCTGAACATTAGTCCACATACAAGATTTGATTTTGATGGACAGGAGAAATTAAAATCACCTTCTTTGTAGCCTGGAGATCTTGATGAAACTTAGATGCTAGACGTGGTGCTGACGATCGTTTCGGTCTAATAAGCCATCTTCGGAGCACGAAAACTAAACTAAACTAAGACTTCGTTTAGTGCTCTGAAGATGGTCTTATAAGACGAAACGAAAATCGTCACCACCACAAATCTAGTAGCTAAGTTTCATCAGGATCTCCAGGCTACAAAGAAGGTAATTAACTTCAAATAGGTCTTGAAACCGGAAATCATAGTTTATTAAATCAAAATCCAGGAAAGAAAAGTTAAAAGGACATTAACGTTGTTGCAAATTAAAATTAAAGACCTTCCAACTGGACTAGAGAAAACCAAAGGTGTTCGACCAGTTCGTCCCTTGCTAAACAGAATTGTCCCTCGCACTGTCACGCAGACCTTTGCGTGAGACTGCCTCGGTTTAATTGACCATCTGCGCCGCAACCTCCTGTCCGACACACAGTTTATAGATCCGTGACCGATGGAATTGCCACTAAGTGCAACGGACATACCACTAGTAAGTGCGGACACTGTGTAGGACATACCGGCAACTGTAGCAAGGCTGTTATCGTAACTTTGCCCAGGTACTTGTAGAAGTTTATCTCAAATGGGACTCTAGTTTGTTGAGTTTAGCCTAAAATCTATCAGTAACAACCCAATAGCGTTTGAAGAATAAGAAATAGAGATAATAATCTGTTGTAATCAAGAGTTGACAAAATTAAACCATCGCTGCCCTTATGAGGATCAATTTTGAACTACTCGAAAAAGTACAGTTAGCTGCAGACATTTATCATTCAGTTTAATTTCTATGGGGTGAGTTTTAAATGTGCCCCACCTTAACCTTTGAAAAGAATTATTTTGAAACCCCTTTGGGTAATGTTTTTATAGGATCCTAAAGTTTGTTTTGTACAAAATCATTTTTGCGTCGTTGGTTTGTTTTAAAATTTCCTTTCGTTTGAGGTGACTCAAGGGGGTGGTTTGTATTTACAAATTTTGAGGGGCCGTTCCCCCGGATTTTGGGTGGGGTTGGTTACGCAAAGTAGGCTACGTACATCCTTTAATTTTCAAAACAAACTTAAGGATGCTATAAAAATTTACAAAAAGAGATTTTCAAAATATTTCCATTTTCAAAGGTTAAGATTGGAGATAAATAACCGTAAATATATAAAACTATTCAATAAGTTCTTATTTTGAAATGTTTGTACAAATAAAATTGTGAAATAGTGGACCTTTTCATTATTCAAAGATGGAGTCTGGCATGTCCTAATTTAAAACTAAAACAGAAGTTCTAAGTTTGACAGCTAAATAGCCCTCGTGATAGTTGGATAAGTATTTCAAATTACTGAAGTTTACATTCATTAATTTTCAATGTGCAACATTTTTTTGATCCTACCAAGCTATGACTGTATAAGTAACTACTTAAGTGGGTAAATTCTGTTCAAGTTACCTTTCAACTTTAAGATTACGTTGGTATCTTTAAAGAGAAATTTTGTTTCCACTTGTATAACTTACTGTAGAAGACTGTAGATGTGGTGTCCAGTATGTGGTGTCCATCTGGCCACGTGGCCAACGAAAGCTGTGGTAATCTTAAGGTTATCAATTTAAAATAATTTAAAATAATGTAGTTGGTCTAGTAAGCAATGCCAATGCATTTAAGATTTCAAGATAATACATTTTACCGTAAAAAACGTCCTTATAATGTCCAATATGTACAGTAGAATGTTGTCAACTGTTGCTAGGTCTAGTGGTCAGGTGAACGTCAGACGGGACCTGACTGATAAGCCAAGAGATCTTCACAAATGAAAGCCATCTTTTAGCGGAATTTCATCTTTTTTGTTGGGTTGACGAAATGCATCTTAAGTCTTTATAAATTGATATAAGGTTAAAATTGTCGTCTTAAAAATGCAGACCACGTAGCTCAAAAGCAATTAATTCCTTACATATTAAGAAAATAAAATAAATTAAACTCCACCAAGAGCCACACCACGTGACGTTTATGACTGCGATGTGAAATATCCTCTAATAAACAGATAATATACCCTCTACTGGAGGTATAGAGGACATACCAGAAAGCACATCTAGAGCAAAGAACCGGTTCAACATGTCAAGTGTCGTTGTGGTCATTCTTAGTTGACAGTGACTACTTCTTCCATAATGCATCGCCTGAAGACACTCAGAGGAGATGTGTGGCTTTCCTTATGAAGAATTGGTCAAGGGTATCATTTATCCTGAAGTGGTTGCAAAGGCACAGTAAATTTATTGACTGTTTAAACTGAATTGTTGCAGAGCTTTTATGAAATGCAGAGCTTTTTGATGGAGACTGTTCGAAAATCTAGTGGTTTGTTTTACTAACCAGACGATATTTGAAAGCCGCATGTTATTTTTAGTGAAAGCAACATTTTCCAGTTTTTGTCTAAAGATCAGTGTTTATTTAGTTTTACCACAAGTTTATTATTTGCTACTTACTACATTTATCTAAACTGGGACTCGTGGCGTGGTCCTGTAATCCAGCTTCATGGAGGTCAGGTTTTGAGATGATATAGGTCTAAAGCGGCTCAGATAGTCTCATGATCATCTGATGATACCCGCATCAACTCCCACCATCGTTTAGACATATCAGACCATCACCTGCGTGGTTCGGAAGTCACGTTAAGCCGTTGGTCCTTGTATTTCCATTGGTCATTGGGATATTAATTAATGACCTATTCTAAGGAAGAGAGCCTTAGTTTGTAACAAGACTACACCTCATAACTCATTACTACCACTCTTCCTTCACCACATATGGGTGCCTTAAAATACCTTCAATGAATGGTCGGCATCTCAAATAATGATTTTGTGATTTAGTGGCAAAATAACTGAACGGGAATTGATTGAATACTCATAACTCGTGAGGTTTCTATATTATTACAGACGTTTTCCATCGTTTTGAGAGTGAACAAAAAGACACGACGTATCGGGATGGGCCTTTTGATTTGATATAAACTAGCTTAGACAGCAATACAACATGCACAATAACGTTTAAAAATTAAAAGGAGAAATAGAAAATTCAAGCTCGTCCACAGCCAGTGACAGCTTCCCACTGACTGACTGCCTGGCCAGCCGCCAGACAACCACATAGGCTGGCTTGGAACAACGGACGACCAATCACAGTAGTGAATAAAACTGAACAACCGTAACAGAGAACACAGGAGTACCTTTTTATGCACAACCAATGGGAGGGGTTGTTCAGTTTGATTCGAGGCTGTGATTGGTCGTCCACTGCTCCTAGCCAGCCTATGAGGATGTATTTTCACCTGAAAACGGGGTTATTTTCCAGAACCCTTAGCGTCGTGTACTTTTTGTTCACTCAAAAAAGGTGGAAAATTGCCTAAATAGTAGTTTTAATTTTAGAAATTGTACCATCGTCAACAACAAACTTCAAACGAAGAAGAAATCATTGTTTGAACTTTTGACCAACAATGTCTGAAACTTTTGACATGTGTGTAACAAAATTTTTATTTTCAGATTATTTTTGCGATTCTGCTGACCACCTGCTGTAAAAGAGGAAATTGCGTTTACCAAGACAATTATGAAACAAATATGTCAAGGAGAAGCCCATCAAGTGATGATTTTCTAGAAGACGTACTCTATGAAGAAGACGATTTGACACAACAAGAGTACATACAGAACTATATACCTTTTAAAACTCAGGAAAAGTATGCCTCAGATGGGAAACAGCTTCCGGTTTTGTTTACTCCTGCCTCCAGTCTACTTCCGGTGTTAATTTCACCAACTCCTTTGTTCACACCCACATCTCCGGAAGAACTTCTTGCCTCTTTGGATCGAAAAAGAAAGCAAAACGGTTCCGTAAACCCTAAGAGAGGGCCGGTCAGCTTTCCACCTTTGGACATTAGAAGAGGTGAAATTACCTATGAGTTTTAGACATAAAAATAGTACCTAAAGAAAATGAACAATGAAAATGTTAATTAAAATAATAATTCATACTAAGAATATAATTTGTAATAACCTTGTGAATGTCAAACTTTAAATCTATAAGAGAACAACAAATGTCTTATACGTAAACATATATTGATGACGGAAGGTAACATTTATATGCTAGAGGTAGAAGACCACACTTCAATTTAATTTTATTGTCACCACCATCTTTTATGCACAACTGATGTTTTCAACCCTTCAAGTCGTGCTGGCTTGTAAAATAAAACACAGATTACTAGCCTGAACACAGCTGTGTTTGGATTATTAATCTGTGGGCTCGCGCAAGTTAGTAGATTTGGCTTAAACGTCGACGCCCCGCTTTAGTAAATACATAACAATTATTATTCCCCAATTAGTTTTAAACATCGCAAATAAACTCCCACCACGAGCAGTTAAACAGGTGTTCAAATAACACTCTGCTATTGGACGAGAAGTGACCACAGATTACCAGCAAGTGTATGAAAATGCATGCCGAAGATCAGCTGTGCAGTTGCAGCTACGGGCGCGCCCCTGGCGAGCTCCTGGGCAACTAGTTTGTCCTTGCTCTAGTTGTCAACACTAAATCACACGTTCACACACGTTCTTTGTCTTGTCACTTCTTCTTTTATTCTCAAAGAAGTTATTTGTGAAGCTTTCCGCTGGTCAAGTTTAGAGGTAAAACTAGAAAACCCTAGAATACGTTGTATTCTAATATTTGAACGCCTACAATCTAAATCTAAATGGTGTTCGCAGCTAATGGTGTAACGTCTTTCGTTCCATCGTAACAATAAAATGCTTGTATTTTTCTTTTCTGTATCTTCAAACAATCAAAATATCAAAACCAGTCTTCTTTACCTCCTTTTCGTTTAATGATGTGCAATTTACAATTTATCATTCAGTCAAACATTCCAAAAGGATGTACTAGAGGCATAGTTTTTAATTGTACGGGTTTTGGCTTCTTTAGTCTTTTTAGTTAATGCACTTTACAGTTTTACTCAAGATTCTTTCTCGGAAAAAATTTTTTGGAGAGGAGTCAAATTAAAATTTGTGACAATTCAGTATTGTGGCTTTGAACATTTTCATTTCTCAAAAGACCCTGTGGAAACCCTTGTCTTAAGGCCCTGTGACACATTTGCAACGATCACACATGGCTACCAGCTATGTGTATAAAGCTTTCGGCATGTCAACATTGCTTGCCATTAAACATATCAGCTGATTCAATGTTGACATGCCGAAAACTTCACACACATGGCTAGTAGCAGAAACTAAGTCACAATGTGTGACAAGAAAATTATATTGCCTTTAGACTTTTACGACATTATCTGTTTGTTAAGCAAAACTTTATTTACAAAATAAGTCAAAATTTAACTACTTATAATTCAATCAACGATATGGGGTGGCCATAGCTCAGTGGTACAGTGTGTGCTTCGCACCAAATCAGCCCGGGTGCAGTGATAACTTTTCACGATTGGTTCGGAAGTCATGTTAAGCCGTTGGTGCATTCCATTGGTCGTTGGGTTATTGATTAATGATCCAATCCAGCCCTAGTTTGTAACAAGACCACACCATCCGTCAAAAACACTCAACACATCATCTCATATTCACCTTAAAATACCTCTAGAAGTGATCGGTGTCTCAAATCAAAGTATCAAAGATCAATGTTATTGGCACCTCACATTTTAATGCTTCCTTCAAATACCACTAAAACTGGTCACTTCCACTTTCCAAGGCTGAATTAAGAAAGTGGATCAAAATTTACACCAGCCTTCACCAACAGCCTCCAATATTTCATCTGCAAACTGCCGGGAATACTTCAGGGTAAATGGCCTGAGACAATGCAGCCTTTTACTGTCTACTTAACAACGTAGACGAATGTACACAGTTTGTTCTGAAGTCACCGGTCACTAGTTTTCAAGAAGTTGTTTCAATGAGTTATTGTTGTCAGTTGAAAAATTGATGGTTTAGAAATTCAGCAAAGCAGGTATGAATTACGTGATTGTTATGTAGGTGAAATTCAGCGTAGACAGTTTAATGGATGGAAGTGAGGGATATAAATAAAGTAAGGGAAACACGAAGAGGAAATCAACATAAACCTACGAAACCAGTACGGCAGATATGTTGACTGGGACTCGTGGCGTGGTCCTGTAATCCAGCTTCATGGAGGTCAGGTTTTGAGGATGATATAGGTCTAAAGCGGCTCAGATAGTCTCAGTGATCATCTGATGATACCCGCATCAACTTCCACCATCGTTTAGACATATCAGACCATCACCTGCGTGGTTCGGAAGTCACGTTAAGCCGTTGGTCCTTGTATTTCCATTGGTCATTGGGCTATTAATTAATGACCCATTCTAAGGAAGAGTCGACCTTAGTTTGTAACAAGACTACACCTCATAACTCATTACTACCACTCATCACACTCATCCTTCACCACATATTTGCCTTAAAATACCCTCATGAGAGTGGTCGGCATCTCAAATAGTGATTTAGTGATGTAGTGTTTTAACAGTGTTTTGTCATGTTGCCCTTAAAATAGCCCATGTAGACAAATGCACTGTTATTCCCATGAAAATAAAGGTTTGTTTTAATTATATTTTCTGCCTAGAGAGAAAAGGTTCATTTATATGATTAAGTTTAAATTATTTAGTGATTTAAATTATTTAAATTTTAACAACCGCTTGTCTAACTTTTGCTTTACATTTCTCTGGATTTGCAACCAATTTAATTTGATTCTAAATTTGATATAGTATATTCAAGCGAGGAAGGTTCACAGTTTTGGATCTTATTTCGTAAATTACAACACCACAAATCAAATCTCATAAGTTAAATCCGTCCAAAACGGCGTTGTTTCAACGTCTAAACATCTTAAACCTTTGAATGTCACCTTTAGGTTATGAACAATCATTTTAAATTGAAGTTCGACTAATGAAATTCTACTCGTACTCTTTAATTTTATTTGTCAAACGCAATATCACTAAATCACTATTTGAGATGCCGACCACTCTCATGAGGGTATTTTAAGGCAAATATGTGGTGAAGGATGAGTGTGATGAGTGGTAGTAATGAGTTATGAGGTGTAGTCTTGTTACAAACTAAGGCCGACTCTTCCTTAGAATGGGTCATTAATTAATAGCCCAATGACCAATGGAAATACAAGGACCAACGGCTTAACGTGACTTCCGAACCACGCAGGTGATGGTCTGATATGTCTAAACGATGGTGGGAGTTGATGCGGGTATCATCAGATGATCACTGAGACTATCTGAGCCGCTTTAGACCTATATCATCCTCAAACAATAGGTCTTTCTTTGAAGTCACAACCGACTCCTCGGGGATATCACAGTAGGTTCCTATAAACAAAAATAGGATCTTCGATACATGTAGCGTGCTAAGGTACTCTTTGGGCTCGTATTTAAGAGTTAACCTTGCTTCTGTTTATATTTCACATACATATCAAGTCTTTCTACTTAAGTAATAGCAGACGTGTGGCTGTGATAAATAATTTGGTAACCACAATTTTCTGTCGTAAATACTTCCGTGTAACACACGTCAGGCAAATCAAACCATTCAACGCTCTGATTAATTAGATGGAGATGGATGTTGGAAGAAATGCTGAGAGCAAAGGTGTACTGTATTACGAGTAACCGCATAGCTTACTTGAATACTTGAAATCTTGTAGCCTACGTCCTTGACCAACGGTTGTTGGATAGACTGCGTCAAATAATAATACTTGATAAATTATTTACAAAACTATTTACAAGATGGCGGTGGCCTCTGATGAATAGAGCGGCCTATCCTGTCGACTCCTCTTCACTAAACTCTTAAACTATCTTCAGTTCCTGGATGTTTTGCGGCAATTTGTTGTAGATGCGTAGTGCAGAATGGGGGTAGGATTTTAATGTGGAGCTCAGTCGGCACCGGGGAACGTCACAAGCTCTCCGAGTACTATGGGCGTGGAACTCATCCCTTCTGGTAAAGTTACTTAGGGTTTTCCTTAAGAAGAACCAAGATGTGAGCACATACTGGCTGTACACTGTGAGGATCCCCAGTTCCTTGAATAAGGGTCTGCAATGAGCTTGTGGTGCAGAGAATGTAATAGCTCTCAATGCTCTTCTGTAATATAAGTATATCACGTACAGCTGAAGAATGCCCCACAGTGTCAGACCATATGTTACAAGGCTCTGAAACAGGGCATGGTAGACTGTTACCAGATAGGTTTTAGTAATGGAGGTAGCTACAAGCGCTACCATGACTCTTAGTGAATTTTACACCGAAGGTGCTCCTTTTGACCCCTGTGAAAACAAAATCAAGAAAACCTCCTCTTACTTAGGCACAAGTGTGAATGTTTAGTAGCTAGTTGACCAGGCCACTCCTAGAGCGCAGCACTTGGTCTGCAAGCCTACCCAAGCCGTTAATGGGACAGTAAACACTGCCATTTGTTTCTGCGTTCCCCCGCCAGGCGCGCTAGTTATGATTTATACTCACGCTTTACTGAGAACCACCGCTCTCTACTCAAGCGTGACCGCTCACTCAAGGCCGCGTGTCAGCTGATCTTTGTTTACTTCTTGTTTGTGTCGGTGACAGGAATAATGTTGTCATGTTTGGTATGTTTTGGGGTGACCATGGTCGGATTACTTGACTGCGGGGATCGAACCCGCGTTAGAAAAGTGCTGGCTCCGAAGTCACGCGCACGATTCCAACCCGCTAAGGGTTTGCTGGACGCGTCTCGATTCTTACAGAGTACTAGGTAAACAAACGGTGTCCATTGTAGTATCAATGTCATTGTGTCCTTGAATCGTCTACAATCTCCAGCCAGCCAATGCATCTCATCGGAACCCAGTCGAGCGTTTCTGCAAGGCTCAGGAAAATGAGCACCAAGGTCACGGGAGTAAAGACTTTTCATAGAATAAGCATAGAGTTCCATAAAAATACAGTACATGTTTGAATACATACGAGTATGAACATCTCGGAATTTGCAGGCGGAATTGACATAAAATCAACATAATACTGACCAGTCTTCCAGATATCGACATACTACGGAAATACATACTTTTAAGGAGTTAAAACACTTTCGGAGTATTAGAATTAAAGTTTGTTTTGCCATTTTGCAACATCAGATTTGGCACGTAAAATGACGTGCTAAAATTTCGCTTTGGTTTCCTAAGAATCAACGGACTTTTATGATATTTTACTTCTTGGGATAACTTTCATGGTCCGTTTAATGTCTTTTTGATCTTCCCTTACGCCTGAGGGCTGCCCCTCGGATTATAATTTAAATAAAACTCGTTAAAAAAAGATCCACTAGTGGCCAAATGGCGAAATAAAATATTAATTTTTTGTATTTTGATTGACTTGGTCTTTGGTTGAAATTATAGTTTCGATTCTCCGAAAAGATAATAATATAAGTGACTCATTGGACAACATGTATGTAAAACAAGCTAAATATAAGCTATCACCTATTGCTAATCCAAAACAAACCTAGAACACCGACACCGGAACTGCACGTAAACAATCCAAGCACATGACGAAGGTCTCTCCCATCACGCGGCAGGAAGGATGCGGGGGAGGGAAAGGAAGGTTGCAAGTGGAGCGAAACTTCCTTAAGGATCAGGATCAGTGAGGAAACTTCCTTATCAACGCGGTGGTCTCTTATCTCTCAGCCGAGCAGGATATGCAACAGCCTGGAGCAGGTTGTGAAAACGATGCACTTGTGTCAAGCATGGATGATGAGGAGATTGATAATAGTGAGATATTAGACATCTTTCTTGTTTAAAATAGAGTGATTTTGGATTATTCTTTTCTTATCACTAAATCACTATTTGAGATGCCGACCACTCACTCAAATTTTGATGGTGGTATTGTCCAATGGTATAACAAATAAGGTGTAGTCTTGTACAAATAAGGCGACTCTTCCTTAGAATGGGTCATTAATTTACAATGACAGTGGAAATACCACTGGCACCAAACCACGCAGGTGATGGTCTGATGTCTAAACGATGGTAGTTGATGCGGGTATCAGTCAGATGATCACTGAGACTATCAGATAAAGGTTGGTGAGCCAGGCAAAACCTTCCATGGTGGATTACAGGACCAACGAGGATAAGTGACCGTGGACTAGCACTTTTACATTCAATTACAGCAGAATTTGATTTCAGATTATGTTTTTTCTTATCTGCGTCACTTGTTATTCCTGATTTTTGAGCTTAAATAGAACGCAAAGGTAGCAAAGATTGTAGGGTGTGACATTTAGGGCCGTTTTTTCAATTGCAACACCGGCACTGGTATAACAAATGCAAATGGAACTTTGAGGTTATTGTTTTACTTCTATTAGACCTATGATTTTTTTATAACTATTTACAAAATGGTAAAAGAAAATTGCACGTATGATCCCAATAATTATTTAGTCGTTTTTCAACGTTTTTGATCGTAGACCATCCGCCGGTTGGTTGTTTACACTATATAAGTTTCTATTTCAACGACTTTATCAGTCTATTTAATGAATTATTTGAAGAATACAAAGGTAGTTTATTTTTGTTGAATTTAACATGCCATGTTAATATATTAACACAATTTGTAACAATGTAAAACAGACAAAGAAGGCTGAATTGAAAAGGAACTATTTACGTGAAAATGTAAACATGGATTGCAGGATTTAAACAACAAGTTAACCAGCTGGTTAGGGTACGCTCTATCCGTTTATAAACAATCAATTCGGGTTAAAATTAGGACAAAGAGATACGGGTTTCGGCTGTCTAAACTGATATTTTTTAGGTTAAGTTTTACTTGTCTGTTTTGATGGTGCTACAGGTATTAAGTTTAGCATTATGAACATGTTAAATTCAATAAAATGGTAAACTATACCTTTTATTGATGAAAAATCTTCAAATAATTCATTTAAATACGGGAAAATTTATCATCAGTAAACAACTTAACCAGATCACTGAGACTATTGGAAAACGGCCCTTAAAGGATTTGAGCTAGTGCGCAAATTTTAGTTGAAAAGGTATATAAAAAATTCGCAGAAGTTAGAATTTGAAACAGGAACTTAATAGAAACCACGGGTAAGGCCTATAAAAAAAAAAAGTGTGTGGTTGTAATTCATCCTAAAAATCAAACCTTCACCTGACTCCGATACCATTACCAAACAGTTTAATATAAACTGTAATTTTAATTTTTCACCAGTATGTAATCAATATAATTTTAAAAATTAGTTTGTTTGTGCCCAGTTCAAAAGGGTTTATCCTTCCAATTACACTTATTTTTTAATCAATTGTAGGAGAGTTTTGGACCTTTAAAAAAAAAAAGATGTTTGCCGCAGTTAATTTTAAATTAGTTTGTGTTCGAGGTTAAGATTTTTCATTACCAATCGATTTGATCTTCCCGCACAATCAGTGTAATTTTAAAATTAGTTTGTGTTTAAAGTGATGACCCCGCGAACCCAGGAGAACTGCAGCTTGTAACGATACCAACCCACCACGAGTCCACTCCTGAACGCTTTTGTACAGCTAAAATCCTGCAAGAACCTATAACAATTAAAATACTTCAATTTCATTTTAAACTCTCTCTCCATCTCCCATACTAAATCTCCTGGTCCCCTGCGTGCAGTGCTCTGAAGGAAGAATCACGCACTATTACCCGTTGTGCAACAGTCGTGCAGATTTAGTACCCTGTGACAATGCTTCTGTCTGTCCACTCCTGGCTGCTGTTATGTAACTCCAGTAGTACAATGGAAGGCTTCAGCTGTAAATCTAAGCCTCACCTTATTGGTTACAATGTAACCGGGTTTTCTGCACGAGATCTAAAATAGGTTAGAGTTGCTCGCAGATTTTTGGCAAAGTGGTGAAGGATGAGTGATGAGTGGTAGTTGTTTGTAAGACTCTTCCTTAGAAATTTTCAAGTGAAAGACAAACATGCGGGCATTTATTAGTTGTTTTTATCAAGCCCCACATAATTAGCGTGGAACAGTTTAATTTTAAAGAGGCATTCTTATACAAGGTGAGTTTTAAACGTCACCCTTCCACCCTAACGTTTGAAAAGGAAATATTTTGAAACAAGAAAACCCACTTTGACTACCCCTCGGCATCAAACAGTTTATAATTTGAACCCTAAAACGTAAGTTTGTTTTTTCGTGTTTTCGATATATCCTATCACTTGGCCCCTCTTGAATTGCAAAAGAATGCTTTTTAAGATAGAATACTTCGTAGCCATGATTTGACTTATACACCACGTGAGTTGTTGATTATCATTTTCGAAGCCAAGTTTATTCAAAACAACATTTTAGGTTAAAATTCCCTTTCTTTTAAGATCATCCTCAAAACCTGACCTTCATGAAGCTGGATTACATGAGCACTCCATGTGGTTTATATATAAATCACATATTATTACTGGTATATATACATTTTATACCAGAGCGTATCCTTATGGCTTCGTCTAGCATTCCCTACAGTTTCTCCCATATATCAGAACCATGGTAGGACTCTAAAGGAAGAAGAAGAAGAAAATACCAGGAATTGTTGACCAATCCAAGTAGGTTAGGTTAGAAGCCAGGCTACATTCTCGTATTACAAGAGTTGAACAAGTGTAACATTTTCTTTACTATTAACTTACATAGGTAACATTTCATAAATATAACTGCTTGAAATGGTTTATAGGAGGAGTAATAAAGTTTAACAAGTAGACATTTTCATAGATCTCTTTTATTTTAGATCAAAACAAACACTAGAACAATTATAGTAAACAAAAACAATAATATTACGTTGAAGAACTTTCAAAGTGTTGGCTGGGCTGTCATTACACTCTATTTCTTCTGTAGGCTACATTCTTGTACACGCTTTGGTCCGTCTGACGTTGGAAATAGAGGTTTAGAATTTTTATTTGTTACTTAGAACAGATTTCAAAACCCTTCCCATTAGCGTGAGGAGGGAGACCTGAAATTGTCTTTTGAATTATTTCAGATTTCCAATGTTTTCTAGACTTGATTGTTTTGTATTGCTCTCTCTACCATTCCGTTACTATTAACTTACAAATTTCTCATCAAAGGCGGTAACGATGTTAGGTATTCCATGACATCTAAATATTTGATTCAGCCGTGGTCGAGTTCATTTTCTTTACCTCAACAAATTTAGGAATGATAGTCAGGATGTGGTCTTTACCGTTGACTTGAAAATTCCCAAAGGACATTCCGGAGCTCTGGTGATGGCTTTAAGGTGTTTGGGAACATTGTCCAACCACATTTTTATATCATGGAACATGACAGGGAGTTACTCCTTGGTGAGTGACTTCCAATTATGTCTGATCTTTTTACTTTGTGGAATGATCACCAATGTAATTAAGTTTCATAACTTTGCAGCTCAAATCTTTTATCCCAAAATGGGTGAGTTTCAATAATTTAACTTAAAGACATTTTTCATAGTGATACTTAATATTATTTATAGGAGGTATTTATGTTTTGTTAATTATCTGCTTATACCGTTTGTAACGTATTTTATATCACTAAATCACTATTTGAGATAACATGAGGGTATTTTAAGGCAATATGTGGTGAAGGATGAGTGGTAGTAATGTATTTTAATCAACGTTACAAACTAAGGCCGACTCTTCCTTAGAATGGGTCATTAATTAATATTTTAAATACAAGGACCAAGCGACTTCGAACCACGCAGGTTGAAACATAAGTTATAGGTACGTATTGAGACTATTTGAGCCACCTCCATGAAGCTGGATTACAGGACCACGCCACGGTCCCAGAGCGCGTGAGCGTAGCAAAAGAGCCTCGTAGCGCCCGCGGTAATACAGTACCACCAAAGTTGAGGCCAAAGGCCTAAAGGCTGGCTGGTGTGGTGAATTTGAGATTAAAATTAGTAAATTAGGGTAAGGAATTACAAATAAAATTCAGCTACACTCATGCCTATGGCGCTTGAGCGCTTAGCTGCGTGTCACCTGGTTTTAGTTTAGCTCAATTTAGTATTTAGTAAACTAAAACGATTAAATTCTATCAAAATAGGACTGGCTTTTATTTCTGATAACACATTCTAAAAAAATACTACCGAACTTTAAAAGATATATAACATCTGCAAAGCCGTTCTCGAATAAATACGATTACAAACAAAAACTGGATTAATTTTAATATACGAAATAGATTTCAATGCAAGTAAGATAACGATTATTTTTAGGAATATAGTTTATTTCTGTAGAGTACAAAAATACCTCCACTTAACTGCAATGATTGAGTTACTTGACAAAATTAGCTAGCTTTTAGCATTACACGAGTGAAGTTCAATTTATCGTCCTTTCATCAAAGGGTTTTGCAACAGCTGTAGCATTTAACATTCAATTAAAGTCAATGCTTTTCTGTGAACACGTGTTATTAGTTTGTATCCTGGATTAGATTCAATTTATACTCGTAATTAAATTGTACATCAACAGTATATAGTTCATTTCAAGCACCAAACATAATTTTACGGTAAGGAATTGCAGAATATAAGGTATTTATTTATTTATTTATTGGACGGCCATTACAATTGAAACATAAATGAGGTAGTATAAATACTTGCAAAAAGCTGAAAAAATATGGCATACTAATTATATAATAACATTTTATGAACAAGACTTAATTTAACTCTTTCGTGGCCGGTGTCACAACTAGAATCTAGTTCTTCCGGTTCACTACACGTCAAAACATTATAATAATTAGCTTGAGATATTGTGTGTTTAGGAACAAATCAGGCAAAAAACACGAAGACGTTGAAAAGTCGGACATAGCAGAACATAGTTACAACAAACATCTTACAGTACAATTTGACAAAGTTAAAGTATTGGCAAACAATTTATATTATTACACGAGAGTCATCCGAGAAACCATTGAAATAATCAAAAATAATAATAAATTGAACAAAGAATGAGCGTTAAACTTTTCAGAAGCTGGCAAACGGTCCTGAAAAAGTCTTTTCGATAGTGTCACAGCCAATGAGATCATCGACAGTTGGCACCCCTGCTCCACTCGACGGTCGGTGGCAGCTCTGTGACCAATAGGATAGCAGACAGCAAGTAGCTCGGCTTCAGCCAATCAGTGACTGAAGATGGTACTCCACAGCGAGGCCGAAATATCTCAACCTAATTATGAAGTTAAGACGCAGTGTGAACTTCGATTTTAATACCTAAACTACTGTAAAATGTTAACATATTCTTCCGTTAACGATATACTAAAACCAATTTACTAACTTTATTACAACCAAGTAACTACATTTACGCCAAAAACATTTACGCCAAATGTGATATCGGAATAAAATTAAGTTGTAGAAAAAATATTCAAATGGGACGAATAGTGTTAAGGTTGATCATGACAAGAACTACATATTTGGATATGTTTAGGTGAGTTAACCTGGACCGGTTTCCATCTGTAGTACCAAGTTAGTCTCCGCAAATATTATACCAATCATCGTCAGATACAACTGGTTTGTATGATAAACTGAGAACTAGTTTAATACATTTATTGGTCGATGACAGCTGTTGTTAATGGCCTTATATGTCTTTGAAATGTGAATCAGCACAAACAATCAAGTAACATTGAAGATACAATGTGATTAAATCACTAAATCACTATTTGAGATGCCGACCACTCTCATGAGGGTATTTTAAGGCAAATATGTGGTGAAGATGAGTGTGATGAGTGGTAGTAATGAGTTATGAGGTGTAGTCTTGTTACAAACTAAGGCCGACTCTTCCTTAGAATGGGTCATTAATTAATAGCCCAATGACCAATGGAAATACAAGGACCAACGGCTTAACGTGACTTCCGAACCACGCAGGTAATGGTCTGATATGTCTAAACGATGGTGGGAGTTAGTGCGGGTATCATCAGATGATCACTGAGACTATCTGAGCCGCTTTAGACCTATATCATCCTCAAAACCTGACCTCCATGAAGCTGGATTACAGGACCACGCCACGAGTCCCAGTCAAAAAAGGTGACGCTAGGTAAAGGTCGAGGTTGAGTGTTAGAGAGGACTTCACCGCGTTACGTCCCACAAAACAACTACAAGTAGGCTGATCCATCATTTGTTTCGAAAAGTGAGTATAGTTCCGATCAGATTATTGTGACCTCAATCAGCTGTTAATATCGATGGGAAAATCCCACATTATTATGAACCAATATTTTTCCCACAGGATGTTGTATGTTATGCATTATTAGGCAAGGTCTACAAGACAACGTTCTAGTTTTATATTCATATAAATAAAATTAACAAATTAGGTAAATTTAAGTTAATGCAAGATTAATAATTAAATACTTTTGAATATGGACATTTTCAATCACAATCGTTAATTGTTTGTGTAGCTAAAATTTTCCTTTCGTTCTTACATCTAAATTTGTCCACACAACCGTGCCGATTTCTAATAAATGGTTTGAAAAATTCACAGATAGACTTTGAAATTGTCTAAGTAGTAGTGTTTTTCAACTTCAATATTTGTAAATTTAAAACTCATAGCTTCGGAAAAACGCTATTTATTCGTGTGCTTCTTCGCTTTAAAACATGTGTAATTACTTGATCTTAACTTGTTTAGTGTCGGCGTATTTTTGATTATTGCAGGTCCTTGCATTGATCATATCAGCTGACCATTATACTTGTCTGAAAACTGACTAATTTCCTCAGAATTTAAAGAAACATCGTCATATCCAAGTATTTGAGGTCGTGTCAAGCAAATATAGATAGTCACAAACAAAAATGTTCAAAATTAGCATTTAGCAAAATGGAGCAGGTGAAACCGCTTTGAAGCCCACGCGCATTGTCGATTCGTTGCTTCACATTGATAAACAATCAATTCGATTACACGATCAAACCTACGACATAAGTATGATGAATAGCCTATTCAATTCAATCCCAGGTCTAACGGCTTATTGCATTGAAACAAATGAACTGCTAGAGTAATGAAATAACTTTGCAACACATCATAGGTTAGATTCAAGGGTATTCTTATTATTTGTTAAAATATCAAAACACGTGTATAACGGTATATGATTTAAATACTAAAATTCAAGTTAACTTATATTCTAAACTACAAAATGAAACATGGAAAGAGGACAAACCATTTTGGAACAAAACACAATAGATGGTGGCTTGCCAAGAACATTATTTACACAATATTTTATACAACAAACAATAACTAAATATCTATATGTAACTTCGCCTGTACGAATTTTGAATGGCCTATACAAAAAGAGAAAATTTAGGGCCTCTAAGGCAAATGCCTGACTATAGGTCCCAATAAATTGAACGTAAATTTACAATTCAGCGATCAGATAGTTTTGTAAAAATAAAATTCTTTGAAAGGTCTTTTAGAAGTAGTGCTAGTAAGGTGTTATTAATTATTAGTGCATTTTTATACATACAAATAAAAAATCCATACAAATCTATTACAAATCTATAAGAAAAAAAATTCCCGAACGATTGTTTAAGCCGGTATTTAAAAACAAGGCATAAATACGAAACGGAGTTACTAAAAACTTCTTTATCTCCGTGCAATTGGATTATATATTTTGAAAGTTCTGAAAAATGATTTACTAAATTTTGTATCAATTTTCCTTTAACTATGCTAATTAAAATGATGAATGGATACGATTACTAATATACTAACTCCGAACGCCTGTAATACCTCAACCACTACACAACGTTGATTTCTGTAACTTAAGTTCTTTTTAGTAAATGAAGGCTACATATTTATTTAATTAACTATTGTAATTTCGTAATAATAATGGCGGTCTAGGCCAAGACAACTAGTTCAACCGTGACAGTCAAACGATTCATTCATTCGAATTTCCCCCACTTTTGCCCCATGGTCTGTCAGTCATCTTGTAATGTGTTCTCCCAGTCGTGTGCCATAAACTCGTCGGTGCTATAAAATGCTTTTGCGATCAAAACGTTTTGAGACGAGGCTTTAAATGCCTTAGGCATTGGGGCACTTTTAAACAAATTTGGCTAATTGTTGACGAGTTGAACTCCTGCCATGAACTACCGTTCTGTGTCTCCCAGGTCGGTTGTTCTCCTTGCCTCGATTTTCCGTATGAGTGTATATCTATAGGGTGGTTAAAAGTAAGTAGGCAAAAATAATTGTAATAATTTTTACCTTAATTATCTAAATTTATTAAAATACCACATAAACACGCTTAATTACATAAGAAAATTAAAGATAGTTTGAAATTTCCACATAGGCACCGGTGTTGTTCGCCAATTCTTCAAACAGCCGGGGATACACTTAACACTTTTCTGAAGGAAGTCAATTGGAATACTGGAAATATCTTTCTGAATGCGATTTTCCAGTTCATCCACTGTTTGGGCTTGCACTTGTACTCTTCTTCCTTATAGAATCCCCATAAAAAATCCCACGACGTTAGACCTGGGACTTCATGCAGGACATTCGTGGTGTCCACGCCGTCCCGGCCAACGTCCAGGAAACATTCCGTCCAACCACTCACGAACAGTTTTAGCATACAACGTATAACAATGAACTAATATTAGAAGTCAATAAGAAACCATATTGAACACTCAATATTACGACACTATTGCCAACATGAAATTCGTAATGCTGCAGAATTTATAACATATTATTATTACCTAGTTACTTTTCAACCACCCGGTGTACCTTTTACTAGAGCAAAAGACATGTTTCCGAAATCATATAAGCTCAAACATCAATCAAAGTTCAGTCCCCCACCCGGAATCACACAAATTCCTCTGATCGTGTCCAGTGAAACCCCATGACACGTCACGTGACAGAACTAGTGACGTCACTGTCAAACAAGTGACGTCACATGCAAGTTGTATGACGTCATATACGTTTATATACGTCACAGCAAGAGTCTACTCGATTGTGTAACATTCCCAACCTGTCAATTCCAGCTCAGGGGACTGTGAGTCCATCGTGAATAATTAATGTGGTTGGCAACATATTATCACAGGTAGTTCACCAGCAGTATACTTTCAAGGCTAAAGACTTGAAACATATTTTAGACACGGTTTTGGCTGGGACTCGTGGCGTGGTCCTGTAATCCAGCTTCATGGAGGTCAGGTTTTGAGGATGATATAGGTCTAAAGCGGCTCAGATAGTCTCAGTAATCATCTGATGATACCCGCATCAACTCCCACCATCGTTTAGACATATCAGACCATCACCTGCGTGGTTCGGAAGTCACGTTAAGCCGTTGGTCTTGTATTTCCATTGGTAATTGGGCTATTAATTAATGACCCATTCGGTCAGCCTTAGTTTGGAACAAGACTACACCTCATAACTCATTACTACCACTCATCACACTCATCCTTCACCACATATTTGCCTTAAAATACCCTCATGAGAGTGGTCGGCATCTCAAATAGTGATTTAGTGATTTGGCTGGAAGGTGACTCACGGATGATCTTAAAGAAAATGTTTTTTGTGACTACGTGGATGATAGTTAAGATGATTAGTCAACCAAGCAAGAACCCATGTTTACCACTGAAATAGCGGAGTATTTATTATTTCTATCCGGTGGACGAGAAGTAAGTGGAAATCCAAATTTTTCTTCTGTTTTAAAACATCGGCTCTAGTAGGGTTGTCTTGTCTGGCTCAGTTCTTTGAAGATCTGATCGCGCGTGCCGCTGACCTTGCCAGTCTAGAGAAATGGTAGTAGCGATATTCCAACTTTGCTCCACTCACTCAAACAGTGGCAAAACATGGTTTCGTGGTCCCCTGTTTCCGCCGCCGTTTATGAACCGAAATGTACAAATGAGGGTTTATCATTGAACACATGGATGTTTTTCTTTTGAGATGCGAATAGCTTTTAAATGGAACATTAGCTCTATTAGATACATAAATAATACATAATTGTAAAAAAACATATTTTCTTAGTTACAAAAAATAAAAACTACCTGAGTTTAAAATGATAAATTTTAAAAATTTCTTATAGTATCCATGTTTTCTGATATGTTTTAGGAATTTTTTTGAAGTTTGTTGTTGACGATGGCACAACTTCTGAGGTTAAAATAATATTCCATCCAAAAACGTAAAACAAAAGTACACCTAAAAGGTCGTTTTGTGTGTTTTCTTACGAAATTATTACACAGTAAAACAGCTCCTACAATTTAGCAAACGCCCTATCTTTGTACGTATGTAAGCAATAGAAACGCACTTAAACTGAAAGCGCTAGAGAAGTTGTAGTATATTGAACGTTATAAACAAAATTAACTTACCATCAAACGAAATAAATATTTAATTTTAGAAATTTGATAATTAGTTGGAGCTTTATAGCTGATATGAGTAAAATTCACAATGGAAAGCACAATTTTTCAAGCATCACAATACAAGACGTCACAATGTTAAACCCTAGTTCAGTAAGACAATGAATCGAGTTAGTAGAATTTTCCGTAGAAATATGTCTATAAGCACAGTGAAAAACTGACATATTATACAATTTATCTGTAAAGGTATTATAAAACCTTTATAAAAGAAATTTGAATAGATTTTCCAAACGCCTTAATTTGATTTATAGATTACCATCACAATTCAAATTAACATTAGGCCCACAATAACTGTACAAGTTTAGTTTATATTAGTAAAAAGTCATTTTTGTTTTGTCAGTAAAATCTAACGTTTTGAACTTATAACCTTTACATTTTATCATAACACGTTTCGTTTTACAAATTGCAACAGATTTAAATTGAATTAAGAATAGTTGCTTTTATCAAAATAAAAGCCGCAAAAACAAATGGAACTAAAATATTAGGAACAGTCAAAACTAGCCTATTAACAAATAACAATAGTTCATAATAATAATTTCGAACTATTATTATTAAAAGAAGTAACACAAACAAGTACTCTTTGAAAATGTTTCAATAAGTTAAACCTGTGTAAGGTTTTAATCCTTATTATTGCAATCGCACTAAAAACGCTACCCAATTCTAATTTCAGTAAAAATTATTATTTGACAAGTACATTATTGCTATTATTATTGCTACATAATGTATCATGTATTTTTTAAATCTAGCCTTCTGGTTAAATACTTTGTACCTTTTGCAGTTTTGAGTCTATGTGTCAATAATTTACTTAATTTTATTTTGTAAAACCTTTTAAAACTAGTTTTATTTTTAACAAAAAAAATGTAAAAAAGGAAATTGACATCACGGACATAATTCACAATAGACAGTAGTAAACATTACAATATAGATTTCAGGAAAGTAATTTCTGAGATAAACAAGAGGTTTTCACCGTGTTAATTACGAGCACTGATTGGTCTTGACACACGTCGCCAATTACACAGGGTTTGAATTTTCAATTTATGTTTTCATGGAACTGGATAAACTAGTTAAATAACAGCTGTCAACTTCATGCACTTTAAAATGTTTTTGTTTCCTTCATGACATTTTATAATGAAGCGATTGCACTGAAAAATAGTTGGCTTGAAGTGTAATTGAATTAGACCTTTTCTGCAATTTATACTGCTTACCTTGGTTTATTATGGTTTTATATTCGTCGGAACGAAACATTTTCTAAGTTCTAGGGATACTAGTTTAACGAAAGTCGAATGACTTTCGAAATAGATAAGTTAAAGGTACGGGGTTCATTTCGGAAGCTGAACTACTGGCGTACAGAGTTCGGAAACGATTCTACAGACATTAAGTTAGTACAGGTTCAGTTGAGAAGCATTATTTCCAACATTAAGTGAGTACCGGCGCGTAAAGGACCTCGTGACGGTTGGCAGTGAACGGTGCTTCGTTCTGGCCAAGGAGGTCGGACCGGCCTCTCGCGTAGAAGGAGTTGTTCGACAAGTTCCTGGGAATTATGTCCCAAATCAAGCTGGGGCAACATCTCAGGCTCCCGAGATCGTACATCGGTTTCGTGGCGATTTTAAACGTTTGCTACAAGTTTAAACTTGTGTTCGGCTCTAGATGGCTTCATGCCAGACTCTCGGTTAGTAGTAGCTTAAATTTATCGCTCAAGAGCTTCATTCATTAGCGGTGCTTTTAGCGCTTAGCTGCGTGTCGGCTTGGGTTTTCTCTATTATTTGCATCATTACAAAAATCATCATTATCACTCGACCCAAAAGTGTCTTTTTGATCCTCGGTCATTTAACGTTCTAGTTCAAAAACAAATTTAATAGCGAACTAATGTTGAACTTTTTCTCAAGGAAATCTGAGATTTGTTTATAATTTTTATTCTTTAGGGAGAAAAATATAATTTTTATGATCTTTGCAAGGACAACAGTCAGAATGAGTTCCATATTAATGTGTCCTGACCATTGCTTGAAGTCCCGTAAATGTTTACTATTATTGAACTGTAATTTTTCATTTACAAAAGTATAATTTATCATGGGCTCATAACTTTTATTCGAACAATCTAAGAGTACGTATTATCAACTACCACTCATCAATAAAATATTATTATTATTATTTATTTAGCCTTCCACTACCAACAACACACAACTTTATATACTCCCATCACACATTTTTTTTACTAGAAAGGTTTTAATTTAAAACAAAGTTTTAGATTTTGTCTCGTGTTAAAAAAAAATCAAATGACGTTAAAATTCACGGTAAACTCTCTGATACTCTTAATACACAAAAATTGTCCTACGTTAATACACCCCACTAATAACGGGATTAATGTTAGTTTTCCCATACCTAGCAATACACACTACATCACAAAAACAATTCACATGCAACTAGACTAAAATAGCTATCCTATCCACATTTAGACCTAACCATAACCACAACTGGTACATCCGGTCCAAGAATAGCAGCACTAATATACTACACCATTGTTAACTACATAATGATTGCTAGGGGAAGGGAGAGAGCTTTGTTAGATAGATAGAAATAGCCACGTGTATTTCTGTAACTCCTGCAGCCTACCAACGTGACTTGACGTACTGCGGTGTGTCTAAGCTGGCATTCAGTTTCTGCAGGCGCTAGGTAATCTATTGTGCCTATTTGTGTTGTGCAACTGGGTGTACATTTCTGCGGTCACTATTGTTGTAGCTATATTTGGACATTGGACGTAAGTCTAATTGTCAAGACCATTATATAAGAGTCGAAGAAATTGTTGGTCCGTAAATTATGCCATGATTTAAAATGAGGCCCCCTAGCATCATACACGTAAATCGGGAACCGCAATTTTTCAAAAGAAAAGTTACTGAGGCCTCGTTCATAAAACTAGCACACCGTCCAATCAGTTAAGCTTCGGTTGAAAAATACCTCTGGCTACCTCTTATCGAAAATGAACTCAAGCGTAAGGATAATCATAATTTTCACCATAACTTTCAGCGGGAATATAGCACAAAAACTCATCGAGTGGTATTTTGGGACTCAAAACAGTGTACGAGCTCTATCTGTTATCTATTGCAGCTGGTCAGTCTAATTCCCGGCTGTGATTGCTAGTCTGCTGCTGTGAGCCAGCCAATGGGGCTGTCTGGCGGCTGGCCAGGCAGTCAGTCACTATACAGCTTTTCTTGAACGTGCTTGATTTCTCTTTTGGATTTTCTCATATTGTATTGTTATTGTAAATGTTGTATTGCTCTAGGCTAGCTTTTATAAAACTCAATAACTTAAGGCATTAATATTATAAGTTGTCAGTAAGTGTAATTACGTTCTTTATGATCCACACGTATTAATTACAATTTAAAAAGAGAGACGTTAAGAAAAAAGACGTCCTCCGACATTTGAGACTTTTAAAAGTTAATGACTTAGTAGATACAGTTAGTACTTACCTACTTGTATCTAAGTCTTTAACTTTTACAAAACTACCGGAGAAGACGACTTTTCCCTTGACTTACTCAAAACTTACCCAAAGTCATTTATTTATTTATTAACGGTATACACCTTTTTCAAAATTAACATGCTTGATAACAAATACTGTTTATATTATTGGTAAAAGTCAATTTCCGTCCAATCCACCGCGAATACGGTACTTTTATTTGTACATCTTATTCTTATTGTTTGAGTTTAATGTTCGGGTGGTTATGGTAACAACAAGGGACTAAATTAACACAAACTTTGACTATGAACACATATTTTTCTCTCTAAATATTTTCTGTCCGTATTATTCATTAATCTCTCTTCACTAAATGTTTCTTTTTATTATGTTTTTTATATCTTGTAAAACATATATGCCGTATATAACAAATAAAGAGTTGGATTTAGACAGATATGGCGATAGTAAATAGTAAGAAAATTACTACTACAGTCATTAACGTGTTCATACACAAACTTATTTAGCCAACAGTATGAATTACTTCTTTCTATTAAAGTTAGTTTGGGGACCTAGAAATTAAAAACTTAACTTTTGTATTTTAAAAAGTTACATGTTATATAAAACTTGTACTAAGAGGGAAGGGGTTGTGCTGAGAGTGTGAAGGCTTTCTGTACCAATTGTGTTAAACCACGAAAAAATATCGAAAAATGTGTTAAAATCTTGTGTTGGATCAAAGCCTTTCAAATTCATTAATCAAAATATGTTAGCGTCCTTGAACCTTTCTAGTAGTAAGCAGTTGCTCCACAACGAACTTAATTAGTTACATTAATTGACATATTTACACCTAATTTTTAACAGTTTAAAGATACTAGTTGCAATAATATATTTCGAATTTCACTTTAAATCTTAAGGAATTCATAAAGAACAATAAAACTACAAACAACAGAGAAATGAAACCATTTATTCGTACTGAAATCTTGACGAACTTTGTCTGGAAATAGACACTCGACATAACACCTACATATGACTATATATAGTTGTGCTAAGCACACAGGATCATCCCTCTGTATCACGTGACGTGTTGATAGATGAGGGCGCCGAGGGGTGAGGAGGTGATACTGTGGGTAGTGAGAAGTAAGGGATTCAGTCACACGGGCTTAAGCTTTCATGCCTATTTTAGTAGGATCTTAACGTGTTCAAAATCTATTATTGATTAACTTTCAATAATAAGTGTGAGAAAAAAGATCCATCTTCAATTCGCACTTCAAGCACGTACATTCAAATTACTCTTAGTTGTTTTAGTTTTTATATATATATTCAAGTTGTGTACATTTTTGTGGTCAGTAATTTCTGGCAACACACGAAAAACTCTACATTTTTTATCGTTACCCTTGAAAATGCAGCGAAGATCGCTCTCAATCGCTTCAAGGAAGAAGTATTCTCATTTGTACGATCAGAGAAGTTTACAGCAAAGATAATGTTATGGAAAGTAGATTGAGCATAGATGCCGAATTTGCTGAGCCAGGAAAATCAACATAGTTGTGGCAGCCAAGCACAAATAGCGTTCCAAGAGAATTCTCTTAAGAGTCGTTCCCGAAAATCGCACGATTTTGTCACATTTAAGTAATTGACATCGGACAAACTCAAGCTTGTGGAGCCGAGGAGGAAAAGACGAGAGACGGCAGCGCTCGCAACGCTATCTGTGCTCGGGCTGCCGAACTATGTTGATTTTACTGCTTCGACCATGTGACATCTATGCGCAATCTACTTACCATAACATTATCTTATTGTCAAAGAGTCAAGTTTGTACACATTAACACATTACCCTAGAGTTAACATGATACACAGGACATGGTTTTTTGTTTGAACGACTAGTTTCAAACTTGTTTTGGTGCCTTTTACTTGATACTTACTTACTTGATACTTGATGTCTTCATCTATGACGGATTTCGATTGTTTGCGTCAGTTTGTTCATTTTACTTAAAACAGCGGTAGCATCAACAATTTCCTTCAGGCTGTAGATTGGTCTGCTTGTTAGCTTGGATAAAGTAGATTTAAACTGAGTAATGCTATAATTTTTATGTAGTCCGGTAGGCTATTGTACAATTTTATTGCTGGTATGGGATTGTGTTCGGCTAAGCCTGCATCTTGGTATATTTAACTTGTTTGCTCCTCTTGTGTTGATTGTGTGTACTGAATTTCTGGTGTCAAAGTCCTGAAGGTTCTCCCTGATGTACGCCAGAGTATTGTAGACATACTGTCCATAGACAGTCATAACTCCAAGCTGAAGAAAAAGAGGCCTACAGTGTTCCAAACGGCCAGAAGATGTTATAATTCTTACAGCTCGCTTTTGCAGTATAAGCACATTGTAGCAGGAGTTTTGTCAGGTGAAGACCTTGAGTTCTTTTAGGCAAAGCTAGAGGACACTCTTTACCCCCCTTTTATCCCTCTCTTTTACCACTCCCTGAAGTTAAGTGACTATGCAGTTACGCTAGGTAGAAGTTGAGGTCAAGAGGTAGAGCGGCTTTCGTAGTCTGAACTTAAATATTTGTCAATCAAGACAACTGTATCTTTTTTACAGCTACGACATTAATGAGTCTTCGGAAAACCTCTTGCAAACCTGGTTTTCAAGGGATCATAACATGAAGACCTGGAAGTACAGTTGACTTAACTCTTAGGCTTATGCAGCCGGAGTCACAACTATAATCTAGTTCTTCCGGTTCTCACACCGTGTTACACCTAATTAGCTTGAGATATTTCGGTCTCGCTGTGGAGTACCATCTTCAGTCACTGATCGGCTGAAACTTTGACGAAGTGTGAACCGAAAAACTAAATTACAATACAGTTGACTTTTTATAGCTAAATCTTATCCAGCAGTAGCGGGTGAGCAGAAAATTAAACAAACATTTAGGATGGTGTGATTTATTTTACTGTGAGGATGAAGATGGCATTTACAATGAGCTGTTGACGACTTATCTCTAGTAGCTAGGCTTGTAGGAGGGGCCGGAGCTGTAGGCCGGCTTGTAAGCAGGGGCGGCGTTGTAAGCAGGGGCGGCGTTGTAAGCAGGAGCGGCGTTGTAAGCAGGGGCGGCGTTGTAAGCGGGAGCGGCGTTGTGCAGGCTTGTAAGCAGGGCCTGAGCTGTAAGCGGGCTTAGGGGCGTAGGAAGGTGCGGCTTGTCCGTAGCCAGGCTTGTTGTAGCCGCCACCTCCTCCTAGCTGGAAGCTCTGGAAGCTGGTGGCTACGCCCTTGTCCTGCCGTAGCCGGCCTGGGGCAGGGGCTCGGGGCGTACTGGGCAGCGGCGACAGCCAGCAGCACGGAGAACACGACCTGCGAACATTATGAAACATTAAATTTAGTGATCTTCTTCTGGAGATATTGGCACTTGATTATTAGAATTTAAACATAAGGTCAATATACAAAATTTTATTTTGGACAAGCGCTTTCAATAGCAAGCTATCATCTTCAGGCTTGTTCCACAAAGAAAATACAAAAATAATTATTATTATTTTTGACAGGTTATGATAAATACATATGATAGAAAATTTAGATAGGATTAAAATTAAATTAAATTTCTATTTTTAAGTTATATATATATTATGTTGATGTTCTTGATGTGATGAGATCTAACAATTTTGAATTCATAATAGGGCCATCTTCATTATTGAGTAATTTATGTTTGTCCGAATTATTGATGAAATATGACTCCCAGGCATTCAAGTGTTTTTGTTTGATTAATTTGAGATTATTTATGTTGAAAGAATGCCCTGTGGCTATGGAGTGTGCTGCAATTGCAGATTTTTCGTATCTTCCATATTTTGCATGGGCCAAATGTTCTTTGTACCGGGTATTTATTGATCTTTTAGTTTGTCCAATATATATTTTTTCACATTCACTGCAGCCAATTTCATAAATACCAGACATATTAATTTTGATGTTTTTCTTTAGGTTTTCTAATTTTGTTTTTAAAAGATTTATTGGTTTAAATGACACATTTTGTGAAGTTTTATTTTTGAATATTTTCATTATTCCGCTGGAAGACTTAGAATTATAATGTCATACTAGTCCATTTACTTTCTTGCTGATTTATGATTTTTTTATCATAACCTGTCAAAATAATAATAATTACTTTTTGTATTTTCTTTGTGAACAAGCCTGAAGATGATAGCTATTAATAGCTTGTATATTACCTTTGTTTTAAATTTAATAAATAAATTTAGTATATTTCATTTCAAAGTAAGGATTCAATAAGTCTTAATTCATAAAAGGAAATGACACCACCTCTGTGAGAAAAACGTGATTATTAAAAACCCATTGTCAACTATGTTGGTCTTTTGTACGTTTTGCAAAATAAATAAAGATTCGAATACATTAGCGGCCTGTGGGAGGGTAACAAAATAATAGTAAAACATATATAAAATAAATAAACTTGTATTGATGGTACGTTTAAATCAAACTGCGGAGTAAGAAAAGTTTTTAAAGAATAAATGAATGAGGCGGATTTATTTTGGATTAAGGTATAGTAATCTCTTTGTGTTTATACAGTGTTTATTATTTTAAATCTTAAAAAAATATAACACAAAATTGGTATAAACACAGGTTTTATATGGGGGTGTGGAGCACCCTCATCAAAAGGGGAGGGTCCAGTGCCCAGCCCGGAAAATGTTGAAAATTTGGAGTTAAAATATTACACGATTTAAAACTATTTAAACTTTTTAACTTAACTCAGGTTTAAAGTTATTAATCAATTGTTCATAATTTTGTTTTAGTGGAGTTTATTTTTCAGTTTGGGACATTTAGGACTGTTTCTCGTTTAACATGCATAATAAATTATATACGCCCGTTCTTAATGAATTACCATTTGACGCACCGATCAAACATTGCCATTTTACGAATTAACCACACGAAATATCCACACACATAATTTTATTGCATTTTCATAATAACTACAAAACAATAACAGAAAAAGGCTAATAATCCTACAAACACGTATTTCAAGATACGTAAGCCTAATTGTTGACGAGTGTATAACAAGAGCTTCAAGTTCAAACCATTTCACAGTTTCAACTGAAATTTCTTTTTTGAAAATAGACTTTTTGGTTATCAAAACAAACAAACAAACCAGCGAACGCTAGATAATATAAAAACTAAAACTGTGAAAAGCTTTAAGCATGTCTAATTTATTAAAATGGTTTCTAAGCCTGTACTCTTTTGCTTACATTGATAGAGTAATGAGCTACCACAGAAAGCTAAGAAAATGAACACTTTGACGACATGTCAGTTCTAGACCAAAACGTTATTGAATTGATAAAAAAAACTCCGTCAAATTTAGTTGGTTGTCAATTTAAGTTACATTGAACTATCCAAAATTGAATTTTCTTTTAAAATATTTTTAGTTTTTTTATTATTTAATAGAAAACTGCAATAGTCAATAACTATCAACCAAATTTACTTGATATAAAATGCCAACAAAAAAGAAATACACAAAAAACAGTTTTTAACACAAACTTTGCTACAAATTGATTTATTTTTTTTGGAAAACGCTAGCTTAAAATGTAGTTGTCCTCTGTACTTGTTAAAATACAGCAATCTGAGATTTATGAAAACCCTTATTCAAAAGTGGAATATAAAAAATATGGCTGTAATTTCCCTGAGATAAAATTTAGTTAGTAATCTCTTCATTGAACGATCCAAAATCAAATTTACTTCACGTTTAGTATTTTTATTATATAGAAAAACTGCAATAGTCAATAACTATCAACCAATTTCACTTGACATAAAATGTAAAAAATAATACACAAAAAACAGTTGTTAACACAAAATTTGCTACAAATTGATTTATTTTTTTGGAAAACGCATAGCTGAAAATGTAGTTGTCCTCTGTAATTGTTAAAATACAGCAAAAAAGATTTATGAAACCCCTTATTCAAAATTGGAATATAGGTCTAAAAAATGTGCCTATGATTCACCTTAGATCAAATTTAGTTAGTAATCTCTTTAAGTTACATTGAACCATCGAAAGCCGAATATGCTTTTTACATACTTTAAGGGGTTTTATTATTAAATAGGAAAACCTAAATAGTCAATAATTATCGACCAATTTCACTTGTCACTTAATTTCCAAAAAAGGAATAAATATACCAAAAACATGGATTTAACAGGTTTTAACACATTTTTGCAACAAATAGATTTTTTTTGTTAAAAAGCATAGCTGAAAATAAAGTTGTCCCCTGTAGTTGTTAAAATACATAATTGTACAGTTCTGAAAACCCTTATTCAAAAGTGGAATAGGAAATATGTCAAAATGTTCAATTCACCTTAGATCCAAATTTACTTAATAATCTTTTAAGTTACATTGAAACATCCAAAATAGAATTTACTTTTAAATACTTTTAGTAGCTTTATTATTAAATAGAAAAACTGCAATAGTAAATAACTATCAACCAATTTCACTTAACCCACAATTTCAAAAAGAAAAACACACCTATACCAAAAATATGGATAAACAAGTTTTAAACCCAAACTTTGCTACAAACTGAATTATTTTTGCAACAAATCATAGCTAAAAATCACCCACAGCTGAAAAAAACACTCACCAAAGAGTTCATGGTTGAGGAGCGAGGGTTCGCGGCGAACTGAAGCGTGAAAGTGAGTGAGAAAAGTGAACTAACCCTATCTGAGGTAACGAAGCTTATATACGATACCGGACAACAGCCTGCGGGCAGATGAGGTCAGATCTACCAACTAAGTAGGTTACCAGCATCAGTCGGTCCCCACAATAATGATAAGGCAGGCTCGCACTGGTGTGCGCGAATATTTGGCAACATAGGCTGCAACAGCCTGCGGCTAGCGTGTGGCTAGTGCAGGGCTTGATATGCGTGCACAGTCAGCTGATCGGTTCCTGTTGATATAACGTCGGGTGATTGGTTAAACGTTACAAGATGTTTGTTATCGTTAGGTAAAAACTATCACTAAATCACTATTTGAGATGCCGACCACTCTCATGAGGGTATTTTAAGGCAAATATGTGGTGAAGGTGATGAGTGGTAGTAATGAGTTATGTAGTCTTGTTACAACCTAAGGCCGACTATTCCTTAGAATGGGTCATTAATAATAGCCCAATGACCAATGGAAATACAAGGACCAACGGCTGAACGTGACTTCCGAACCACGCAGGTGATGGTCTGATATGTCTAAACGATGGTGAGTTGATGCGGGTATCATCAGATGATCACTGAGACTATCTGAGCCGTTTTAGACTTATATCATCCTCAAAACTTGACCTCCATGAAGCTGGATTACAGGACCACGCCACGAGTCCCAGTCTAACTTGTATGTGAACAGTTGAGTAAATGAGTTTATTCCAACAATAAAATAATATTACAATAATTGATACATTATATGCTTGAACAAAGCTGACCACTTTTACAAGTAGTGTGACCAGGTGATTATGGTACAAACATGGTTGATTTCAAGTCCAGTATTTACTTTGTCACTATTGTTGAGCTGCTCCTTTGTCCATTACACTGGCATTCTTATCAGTAGGCTTACGGATAACAGGCTTGTACATATTTCAAAGAAAGACAAATAAAGGTCGGGTTTTGATGAAGTTAAGTTGCTAATCTGAAAATACTACTATAAGGTTATTTTGTTATATAGAAAAAATATTTATAATATCGTTGGAGAAAAGAAAACTTGTAATTTGGAACAAAAGTTATTTAAACTATTTGATTGTTTGATAGAAAATGCAAATCATTAAACAACTTTAATCCGTTAACTGAAAGATTGCTTAAAAATAGATTTGTTCACCTTCGGAACTCTGAACATTCTCTTTTCAATTCGGTTTTATGGATGTATTGGACTATAAATGAAAGACAAGATGTTTCAAGACGTTTTGTCTGAACTAAATCAGACATCATCGGTTTAATTTTAAAATTGTAGAAAGAATAAAATAATTGTTGTTAAAAAGTATAAAGGGAAATATAAACCAGGTATTTTCCATGTGGATTTTTATGAGTTAATTAGATGGTCTAATTTTGAATGGAGGTATCCAAGATTGTGAAAGTTTATATGATTTTCTTTTGGTTTGAATTGTTTGGGAGCTTACTAATGGTTTCACAATCTTGAACAAATATTGATTTTCTCAGCAAGCTGTTTTGTGTCTTCAATGCAACAGCGTGTTTCGTGATACAACTATGCCGGATAAGACAGATTTGCTGTGTACGTGAAACTTTGACGAAGTGTGAACCGCAAAAACTAAACTACAATACAGTTGACTTTTATAGCTAAATCTTATCCAGCAGTAGCGGGTGAGCAGAAAATTAAACAAACATTTAGGATGGTGTGATTTATTTTACTGTGAGGATGAAGATGGCATTTACAATGTGAGCGTTGACGACTTATCTCTAGTAGCTAGGCTTGTAGGACGGGCCGGAGCTGTAGGCCGGCTTGTAAGCGGGAGCGGCGTTGTAAGCAGGGGCGGCGTTGTAAGCAGGGGCGGCGTTGTAAGCAGGAGCGGCGTTGTAAGCAGGGGCGGCGTTGTAAGCAGGCTTGTAAGCAGGGCCTGAGCTGTAAGCGGGCTTAGGGGCGTAGGAAGGTGCGGCTTGTCCGTAGCCAGGCTTGTTGTAGCCGCCACCTCCTCCTAGCTGGAAGCTCTGGAAGCTGGTGGCTACGCCCTTGTCCTTGCCGTAGCCGGCCTGGGGGGCAGGGTACTCGGGAGCGTACTGGGCAGCGGCGACAGCCAGCAGCACGGAGAACACGACCTGCGAACATTATGAAACATTAAATTTAGTGATCTTCTTCTGGAGATATTGGCACTTGATTATTAGAATTTAAACAAAAGGCCAATATACAAAATTTTATTTTTGGACAAGCCTTTCAATAGCAAGCTATCATCTTCAGGCTTGTTCCACAAAGAAAATACAAAACAATTATTATTTTGACAGGTTATGATAAATACATATGATAGAAAATTTAGATAGGATTAAAATTAAATTTCTATTTTTTAAGTGATATATATATAAAATATATTATGTTGATGTTCTTGATGTGATGAAATCTAACAATTTTGAATTCATAATAGGGCCATCTTCATTATTGAGTAATTTATGTTTGTCCGAATTATTGATGAAATATGACTGACAAGTTTGTTTGATTAATTTGAGATTATTTATGTTGAAAGAATGCCCTGTGGCTATGGAGTGTGCTGCAATTGCAGATTTTTCGTATCTTCCATATTTTGCATGGGCCAAATGTTCTTTGTACCGGGTATTTATTGATCTTTTAGTTTGTCCAATATATATTTTTCACATTCACTGCAGCCAATTTCATAAATACCAGACATATTAATTTTTGATGTTTTTTCTTTAGGGTTTTCTAATTTTGTTTTTAAAAGATTTATTGGTTTAAATGACACATTTTGTGAAGTTTTATTTTTGAATATTTTCATTATTCCGCTGGTAGACTTAATTATAATGTCTTACTAGTCCATTTACTTTCTTGCTGATTTATGATTTTTTTATCATAACCTGTCAAAATAATAATAATTACTTTTTGTATTTTCTTTGTGGAACAAGCCTGAAGATAATAGCTTGCTATTAATAAAGCTTTTTTATTTGCTAATTTAAATTCGATAATTTCATTTCATATTAAATTTGTCTATATGAAACATGCACAACCTCTGTGAAACAGGATTGTAAAGAAATCCATTGTCAACTATGTTGGTCTTTTGTACGTTTTGCAAAATAAATAAAGATTCGAATACATTGGCGGCCTGTGGGAGGGTAACAAAAAGTAATAGTAAAACATATATAAAAATACATAAACTTGTATTGATGGTACGTTCAAATCAAACTGCGGAGTAAGAAAGTTTTAAAAGAGTAAATGAATGAGGATTTATTTTCGTTTAGGATATAGTAGTCTCTCTTTTCCTTTTGTGTTTTAGTGTTTATTATTTTAAATCATAAAAAAAATATAACAAAATTGGTATAAAACAGGTTTTATATATGGGGGTGTGGAGCACCCTCATAAGGGGAGGTCCAGTGCCCAGCCGAAAATGTTGAAAATTTGGGTTAAAATATTACGATTTAAAACTATTTAAACTTTTAACTTAACTCAGGTTTAAAGTTATTAATCAATTGTTCATAATTTTTGTTTAGGTGAGTTTATTTTCAGTTTGGGACATTTAGGACTGTTTCTCGTTTAACAACATAATAAATGACATACGCCCGTTTTTAATGAATTACCATTTGACGCCCCGATCAAACATTGCCATTTTCGAATTAACCACACAGAAATATCCACACACATATTTTATTGCATTTTCATAATAACTACAAAACAATAACAGAAAAAGAGGCTAATAATCCTAAAACACGTATTTCAAGATACGTAAGCCTAATTGTTGACGAGTGTATAACAAAATAAAGTTCAAACCATTTCACAGTTTCAACTGAAAACTTTTTTGAAAATAGACTTTTGGTTATCAAAACAAACAAACAAACCAGCGAACGCTAGATAATATAAAAACTAAAACTGTGAAAAGCTTTAAACATGTCTAATTTATTAAAATGGTTTCTAAGCCTGTACTCTTTGCTTACATTGATAGAGTAATGAGCGACCACAGAAAGCTAAGAAAATGAACACTTTGACGACATGTCAGTTCTAGACCAAAACGTTATTGAACCGATCAAAAAAACTCCGTCAAATTTAGTTGGTTGTCAATTTAAGTTACATTGAAATTTTCTTTTAAAATATGTTTAGTTTTTTATTATTTAATAGAAAAACTGCAATAGTCAATAACTATCAACCAAATTTACTTGACATAAAATGCCAACAAAAAAAAGCTAAAATATAGTTGTCCTCTGAACTTGTTAAAATACAGCAATCTGAGATTTATGAAAACCCTTATTCAAAAGTGGAATATAAAAATATGGCTGTAATTTCTCCTGAGATCAAATTTAGTTAGTAATCCTACATTGAACCATCCAAAATCAATTTACTTTACACGTTCAGTATTTTTTTATTAAGAAAAAACTGCAATAGTCAATAACTATCAACCAATTTCACTTGACATAAAATGTAAAAAAAAAAGAAAAAAAAAAACTATTTGTTAACACAAACTTTTGCTACAAATTGGTTATTTTTTTGAAAACATGGCTGAAAATGTAGTTGTCCTCTGTACTTGTTAAAATACAGCAAAAAAAGTTTATGAAACCCCTTATTCAAAAAGTGGAATATAGGTCTAAAAATGTGCCTATGATTCACCTTAGATCAAATTTAGTTAGTAATCTCTTTAAGTTACATTGAACCATCGAAAGCCGAATATGCACTTTTACACTTTTAGGGTTTTATTATTAAATAGGAAAACCTAACTAGTCAATAATTATCGACCAATTTCACTTGTCATAATTTCAAAAAGGAATAAATATACCAAAACATGGATTTAGGAGGTTTAACAAAAAATTGGCAACAAATAGATTTATTTTTTATAAAAAAACATAGCTGAAAATAAAGTTGTCCCCTGTAGTTGTTAAAATACATAATTGTACAATTCTGAAAACCTTTATTCAAAGTGGATAGCGAAAATTTGTCAAATGTTCAATTCACCTTAGATCCAAATTTACTTAATAATCTCAAGTTACATTGAAACATCAAAATAGAATTTACTTTTAAATACTTTTAGTAGCTTTATTATTAAATAAAAACTGCAATAGTAAATAACTATCAACCAATTTCACTTAACCCACAATTTCAAAAAAGAAAAAACACCTATACCAAATATGGATAACACAGTTTCAAACCCAAACTTTGCTACAAACTGAATTATTTTTGCAACAAATCATAGCTAAAAATCATCCAGAGCTGAAAAAAACACTCACCAAAGAGTTCATGGTTGAGGAGCGAGGGTTCGCGGCGAACTGAAGCGTGAAAGTGAGTGAAAAAGTGAACTAACCCTATCTGAGGTAACGAAGCTTATATACGATACCGGACAACAGCCTGCGGGCAGATGAGGTCAGATCTACCAACTAAGTAGGTTACCAGCATCAGTCGGTCCCCACAATAATGATAAGGCAGGCTCGCACTGGTGTGCGCGAATATTTGGCAACATAGGCTGCAACAGCCTGCGGCTAGCGTGTGGCTAGTGCAGGGGCTTGATATGCGTGCAGTCAGCTGATCGGTTCCTGTTGATATAACGTCGGGTGATTGGTTAAACGTTACAAGATTTTTGTTATCGTTAGGTGAAAACTATCACTAAATCACTATTTGAGATGCCGACCACTCTCATGAGGGTATTTTAAGGCAAATAAGTGGTAAAGGTGATGAGTGAGTAGTAATGAGTTATGTAGTCTTATTACAACCTAAGGCCGACTATTCCTTAGAATGGGTCATTAATTATAGCCCAATGACCAATGGAAATATAAAGGACCAACGCTGAACGTGACTTGAACCGCAGGTGATGGTCTGATATAATAAACGTGGTGGGAGTTGATGCGGGTATCATCAGATGATCACTGAGACTATCTGAGCCGTTTTAGACTTATATCATCCTCAAAACTTGACCTCCATGAAGCTGGATTACAGGACCACGCCACGAGTCCCAGTCTAACTTGTATGTGAACAGTTGAGTAAATGAGTTTATTCCAACAATAAAATAATATTACAATAATTGATACATTATATGCTTGGAACAAAGCTGACCACTTTTTACAAGTAGTGTGACCAGGTGATTATGGTACAAACATGGTTGATTTCAAGTCCAGTATTTACTTTTCACTATTGTTGAGGTGCTCCTGTGGCGTCCTTTGTCCATTACACTGGCATTCTTATCAGTAGGCTTGGATAACAGGTATTGTACATATTTCAAAGAAAGACAAATAAAGGTCGGTTTTGATGAAATTTAAGTTGCTAATCTGAAAATACTACTAAAGGTTATTTTGTTATATAGAAAAAATTTATAATATCGTTGGAGAAAAGAAAAACTTGTAATTTGGAACAAAAGTTATTTAAAATTATTTGATAGAAAATGATAAATCATTAAACAACTTTAAACCGTTAACTGAAAGATTGCTTAAAATAAATAATGTTCACCTTCGAACTCTGAACATTCTCTTTTCAATTCGGTTTTATGGATGTATGGACTATAAATGAAAGACAAGATGTTTTCAAGACGTTTTGTCTGAACTAAATCAGACATCATCGGTTTAATTTTAAAATTGTAGAAGAAAAAAAAATTGTGGTTAAAAGTATAAAGGAAATAAAACAAGGTATTTTCCATGTGGATTTTATGAGTTAATTAGATGGTCTAATTTTGAATGGAGGTATCCAAGATTGTGAAAGTTTATATGATTTTCTTTTGGTTCAAATCTTTTGGGAACTTAATGCTTTCTCTCAATATCTGAACAAATATTGATTTTCTCTAGCCAATCTTTTTTGTGTTTCTTAATGCAACAGTGTTTCGTGATACAACTATGCCCGGATAAGACAGATTTGCTGTGTACGTGAAACAAACCAAAAGAATGATTGCAACTCGCATGAAAGAGCAAATCAGGCATACCAAAACGAAGAGACGGAAAGCCTTAGCCGAACATAGTTGTATCACGAAACACGCTGTTGCATTTAATGAAACAAAACAGCTAGCTAGAGGAAATCACTATTTGTCCAGGATTGAGAGGCCATTGAAGTTGTGAAAATTCATATAAACTTTCACAATCTTGGACACCTCGTCTCAAAATTATGAAACAGCCATCTTATTAAGTCATCATATCCATCTGGACAAATAGCTTGTTTATATTAACCTTTATAATTTTAACTACTTTATTAATTATTTTATTCTTTCACAATTTTAAAATTAAACTCTGTCTGACATACGAATTTCAGATGAAACGAACGTCTGGTTTTTCATTTACAGTGGTACATCCATAATAACTGTTTGCATAAATGTCTCACTCACTTAAGCCTCTGTTTGAAAATTATCTTACCTGTTATTAACTGTACCTTACTGCACAGTTTGAAATGTTTTTTAACCTGTAGCACCGAATTCATTGTTTATCTTTGCGTTGATTGTCGTCAATTCAACCTAAAAAGTAGTTTAAATTTTTTTTCTTATGGATGTCAACTGAGGGCGAAGAGCAGAATTTCATGCGGAAACATTGATAAGCTTCCCTAACAATGAGATTCTTTGTGTAGATACCATGATCAATTTAAAAGAAACCTAACACACTTGGTCATTGGAATCCAGTTAAGAAATTAGCCACTACTAGTTTCAGATGTAGATCGAACATAAGGTAGGAGGTTTATAGTAGAAAGCAGGAAGTTCTGTCTTCTATCTGAATGGATCTTGATTGCTTCGCGCTCTTCTAATAAAGTAAACAGAGAGTGGACTCGTGGCGGATTGGTATCTCGCGCGACTCCGGAGTTATCCACTCTGCTAACGCGGATTCGATGCCCGAAGTAACCACTAGTTTGTTAAGTGACTTTACAATAACGCTAGGTAAAGGTCAAGGTTGAGTGGGAGAGAAAGCTTTGTAGTCCTAACGTCACCTCGAAAAAGAAGGATTAACAAAGGTTTGGGTTTTTTAACATTTTAATTTCATTTAAACAATTGATTTATTTATTCATAGACAAACTTCATCTTTTTTACTAACTATAGGGGCATAGTTATCCATTAACAAAGGAAAAGAAATACTTAAAGAGGGTAAATCAAGGCAAGTATTTAAATAAAATTATTAAGGGACCTTTATAGGTTTGACAGTGGTAAAGGTTTAAATTAAGGAAAACAAGGCTAATTATCAAAAACCGAATGGCCCAAGGGACGATTTTAGATTAAAATTAACCTTGGTCTAGAAAAGTAAAAGTAACGCGAAGGCTCCTCAAAACTTTGATGAATGATAACATCCTACAACAAACCATAAATAGAAACAGAAAATCCTTGAAATAGATTATTCGTCAAGGGTACAGCTGGTCCAGTATATTCCTAGATCACTAACCGAGAGAATTCAAAATTATTGTACCGTATATAAAAACAAACTAAACCTGTAGCTTTTGATATCTTTCAGACTGTGAATTCCGGTGCATAGGGGTTAAACAGACACAAGAAGACGTCACCGTTACTATTAGTTTTACCGTGAGTTTTAACTTACAATTAAAGGTTATAATTATATTCTTTATAGCATATTGGAAGCAGATGTTTAAATGTTTAATTTAAGAAAACCCCACTTTAAGAATTCATTGAAGTGTTTTCATAATCTCGTTTTAAAGTGGGATATAAAAAATGTGGCTACAATTTACCTTAGATAAATAACATTTGATAAAGTTATATACAAAATACATTGTATTGACGTAGCTGTTGATGATTGTGAACATGTTATGTTATTTAAAAATGAGTGAGATGAATAAACCCCCAGATCCCCACTCGACCTGCGGCCTCGTATTTTGGAGGCATTCAATTTTATATGTCTGGGTGATTGATAAGTACCGTAACTAAGACCCTAAACACAGCGAAAAGTTGATTTCTCAACAAATTAACTTCAAACTGATCTAGCAACGAAACCGTTAGAGGTGGGAAAAAGTAAATACAAAAGTTGTAGGAAGTTTGTTCCCACACTAAGGATTTTCATCAGATTGAAGATTCGAGCAACTGTTTTGCCGCTATAATGCTAAATATCGGCTAAGTACAAGGGTAGATTTCAGACCATCTTTTTTGCCCGCCCACTTGTCCCTGAACGCCAAAGATTGTCCCTGAACGTTTCACACCAAGAGCTTCAAAAAGTATTATAATGGTGTAGCATGCCGGAAAGTCCCTTACATTTACTGGTTCAGTCAGTCACCTGTACAACCGGCTTCATAGTATATCAGTTGGTTATTTTCAAGCCCAAAATGTTCTAGACACATTTAATTTGTAAATTGTATAGACGATTGGCAGGGAGACCTCCTTTTGTTTGAAATAATATTAGTCTTCATCAAAAAACATCTAAATCAGACACCTCACCAAATCTACTCAACAGTCTGCCACTGACGACGTAGATATGGTCCAAGGCCTATCACAGATTATGTAACTCTGATAATAGTGGTCGCGGCGCGCGCTGTAATATGCAGATAGAAGCTGTGTTGTGATTGGTTATAATTATAATAGGTTCCGGAGACCGACAGCAACAGCTGGTTCGTTGAAAATAAACAATTTACGATCGTTAATCTGCATAAGGCCTTTTCTCAGATGGTTATGGCTCAATTGGTTATCAAAACTGTTTTGGGGATTTTCCACTGAGTTTTAAACGTGGGTTTTAGTCTGAGTGTAATACTGGTATGGTTTCTTGTTGAATTGTTTATGTAGGTTTTGACTCATACGAGTATAATTGAAAAACAAAACAGGAGAAAGAATAGATTTTTGCAAAGAGTTTTCTTGACTATGGTAAAATATTGTACTAGTATACGTTAAAATTAATAATTTCAATTCCAATATTTCTTTTTTCTGAATAGCCTCTTTTCTCTTGGAGACCATTCTTTATTGACGATAAGATTAGTAAAACCGCTTATTTTCTGATTTGAAGACGAATAAGGTGCACAATAAAGCGATTATTCTTCGTAATCCATAATTAATTGATCGACTCTAAAATATCTCGTATTTTATCTCTAGCATCACTAGTATTTATTTTTCGCTTTTTTTTCCTCACATATTTGTTAGAGTATGTTTTAAGTTAGGGCCACTTGATAACGAGAGGAGTTTTCATACCTCCGAAAACGTTGTGTAGTTTTAAACACAATAACCGGTGAAAGGTCCATGTATTTATTAATTGAAATGTCTTCTTAAAATGTATGAACGATGGTCACAACTCAAAACTACAGCTAAAAAGAAAAACAATTAGCTAAAAGCGATGCCAAAGTTTTGCTTTTAATAGTTATTTATTTAACATTTAAATTAATTCACATTACCTGTTTTCAAATTTTACAGTTAGATTGTAGTATTTTTAGTAAATTTACATAGTTTTAGTCATAGTTATATTTGTGGCTACTTAGTAGTCTGTTGACGAAATGTACTCCTTCCTGGGAAGGCAAACGTTCATGAACTTCATGAACGTTCAGGCAACGTTCCAGTAAAATAGGCAGGTAACATTACTGCTTATTACTACAGCTTAATTACCAACGAAGTTTGAAGACAAATATGTGGACCAAACCGGGACTCGAACCCGGGTCTCTCACTTGCCGGGTGATCATGCTGACCACTACACCATCAAGCTAACCTATTCAGTCCTTCAAATTTAGAGAAGTACTTAAATCTGAATGCTTATCCGAAACACGTGGCTGTCAAATAGTGACTTTAAATCAACAAGCTGGAAATAAAACTTGCTTATTAAAATAATAATTCAGATACGTGCTTTAAATGACGCAATATATGTATCTGTTGTAAGCCATGCATCAAAAATAATACCTCGTATGTAAACTTGCAAGGTCATTTTTGTAAATTTTATTTACGACTTTTTGCTGGCGTTAGACCGTAAATTTAACCAATTACGATAGCTGACATTGACAGTCTAGCGAAAGTTGTCAAGGTGTTTTACTTCAAGTTAAACTATAAAGTGACTGAAATCCGCAGACAGCGGGAGTTTAAACTGTGTCTAACTAAGGTCGTTATGACGTGTGCTTCCAAACTGGACAAGCAAGGTCTAACTTGCATCTGTGCTTGCTTTAATTGGGTGGAATTCCAGAAAATGAACATGAGTGAAATGGGACGCTAGTTTGAAGTATGGTTGGCGGTGCCAAGGCTTCTCTGTCACTATGTCAATAATTGATATAAAGGAGATTTCCATTACGTCTGTTTCAATTGTATTTTATCTTAATTGAATGGTTCATTTTTATAACAAAACAACCATAATACCTGACGGCCATTTTGTTTTTGTCTCATGTGTACAATGTAAAAAAGGAACTTTCTTGAGACACTTTATACCTACAATTTCCATCAAATCGTTTTGAAATAACAGGTTTTATTTGAAATAGTACAATGTAATGCAGTGACTCCGCTGACCACCTTTTTGAAAGTTTTATTAGTTTACTAGTGAAACAGGAAATTCAAATACAAAGTGTCTTCAATTTTTGGATTTATGTCATGGTCTTATAAAAGAAGAAATGGAAATTCGGCTCAGCGGAGGCAATAAAACAATCAATGCACTTTAAAATAACGTTTATTTAATAAAGATCAGATGAAAACTGTAGGCGTGATCTCATGAAAATGCGTGTTTTTCATTGCTCCTATGGGACGGAATTCAAGGTCACAGCCACTACTGCGCACTCTTAAATAAGATCATAAGTACAACTTTCAAAGCATAAAACCTTTTTTGGATGGGCAACTCCAAGAGTACTTTCAGTGGGCTTATTTTGCTAGATAATGTTCTCAACTTAGAGATTTGCAAAACGAACACTAACTAGAACTAGATAAAAGTAATCTCAGCTTTACCTGACCAGTCACCTACCACTAAACAACGATTTATTTTTTTGTTTTCCCTTTTAACTTATTCTTTTTCTTTTTTCTTCCTTTTTTGTTCCTGTCTACGCCAATGGCATTTTAATATTGTTACTTAATCTAGGATTTGTGGGCATCACAAAACCCTTTTAGGAAAGCGGTCCAATGTGCGCTTTTTGCAAGCCGTGACTCTACCCACTGAGACACGGTCAAAACGATGTTTATTTAATTTTGAAACAGCTAGGTTGGAAAACAACACAACATGCACAACAATATTGAGGAGTTAAAGTGAAATTAGAAAAACCAAGCACGTTGTCAATCAATTGTCAGCTACCCACCGATTGACTGGCTAGCTAGGTGAGCATAGGACAACCAATCACAGACGCGTATCAGACTGACCAACTGTTACAGAGAACAACTGTGTAACCAGAAATGGTATAAGGTAGACAATTTTGGTTAATATATGACGCAATATTTCACTGATGAGTTTTCGGTTACTGCTCGTCAAGAGCCGTTACGTAACGTCATTCATCCAATTAATCAAACTTAAATCCCTCCTCTCAGTTCGGCCATTAGCGCGCGCAGCGGCAGAAGTGGCAATTACTACGGCTTAGTGCGCTAACCCCCCACTGGAAGCGCTAGTGCTGATGGCCTCCACCAATCAGCGTGTACCGACCTAACCTAACCTAACTTTGAGTGAAACCTAACCTTCACCTACAAAACAGCAAGGCTCGACACGCACGCATCCGCAAATCACCGAGTGGCAAAAAGTGAAAACACTGTCACTTTCTTACGTTTTAATGGTTTCAGTTTAAAATGTATTTGTTTTGTGAAAGGCAATGTAGATGCTTCTGTAAGAACTGAAGGATATCTTCATCCTCCTCCTATTTGCGTCCTAGACTTTATTTCGATCGTTATTAAGTCTTTAGACTTGTATCTATGATAAGCGCGTTCGCATTGATATCAGAAAGCAACAATTAATGAGCTTCACGAATTCTGGTTATTAAAAAGGTAATATTTGTCTTGTTTAGCGAGGCGAAGTTAGGACTACAAAGCCCTCTCTACCACTCAACCTCGACCTTTACCTAGCGTCACCGTACAATCACACTACAAATTGTGCGGGGATCGAACCCGCGCCACCGGAGAGATGAGCTCCGGAGTCACAGTACCAATCCACCATCACGGATCCGCATCTAGTGTTAACCAATTGAAGAAATTTAAGTCAACAGAAATTATTAATTAAATTAGGCAATGTTAACGCAAAAACTAAAGGAAACCATCGAACGATCTAAAAATGTGCCCGCAAACTTTATTTCAGAGCTTTTATGTACGGTATTATCTTATAGGGTGTCCTTATGTTTAACATGTTGATAGTCAAATTCTTCTGGTTCACACCGCGTCCAAACTTCTAATTGGGTTCAGATATCTCGGTCTCGCTGAGGAGTACCACTTCAGTCACTGTTTGGTTTGCGGTTATCAGTGACTGAAGATGGTACTCCACAGCGAGGCCGAAATATCTCAACCTAATTATGGAGTTTGGATGCGGTGTGGACCGGGAGAACTAGATTACAGTTGTGACACCGGCAACGAAAGCCTAAAAGTTAGGTTTATTTTGAATAATCCTCCTTTGGAGCAATGATCACAGTAGATATCGACACTCAAAACAAGCCAGTTTTCATATAAATGAGAAACTGATGACTACGTACTAGTGAAAATTTAAAGATAATAACAGTATCACTAAATTGCAGAAAAGGTGTTCTAGACCACTCATCCTTTTACGACTTTTCTGTATTTTGTTCTTTGTGACTCCAGAATTTGGAACACATTAAATCGTCAATTTAAACATCAATCCACGTTTCTTCTCACTTTCCGCGTATAAAGGTCTCCACGCGGATAAAACCATTCCAAAACAGCACCAAACAAATCACCTTCAAGACCTTGTTCCTGATGAGTTCCTCAAACTTGACTCAAAACTGAGACATTGCCCTTGCCCTGTATAAGAGTGGGTATGATGATCCGTCATCTAGTCTAGAGTGATAACACTATCACTTCCACAGTGACAAGGTCTCGACACGTAACTGTTACTTTGCAACCGTGATTGCAGTAATGTAACGGTTATTATGTAACTGTGACACGGAGTCAGGTGTGAGGTGAGTTTTAACCAAGTGTTTGGTAAATTATGACTCAGAGATAGGTAATGAAAACAGTTTTCTCCCGATTGTTGGGTTATGAAAACAAAGGCTTTTAGTTTGATCTATACAGGGTGTCACAAAAATGTGTAGCGCACAATGCAGAAGCGGATTCTACATGCAAAAGTAAGTCGAAAATGTTCAGTAGCATTTGTTTGATTTCAGCTTCGTTTAGTCGTAATCCGTCATTTTGTAAATTTGTGAAAATAACTAATAATTTAAAACCCTTTGAGATATTTTTGGGAAACTTGGTATGAACCTTAATGGTTTTCCTAATAACATTTTCCAAATACTTTACCTAACCTATCAAATTTTAAAATGGCGGCCATTGTTGGATGTACTCTATGGTTGCTAATGAAATAAACAAGTACGTTCTTCCTAAGGCATTGTGTTTTGCTCCAAGAAGTCTTCAATTTTTAAAATTTGTTTGGTTTGATACTAATAAAGGATAAGGGTTTTCTGAAGACGCTTGTTAAGGTGAAACATTTTGCTAAACGAAAAGTAAATAATTTTATCTCTATACAACACAGAGGTTTGTTTTTACAACATAATTGATTATAACTTCAACAAAAAAACAGCACTTTCTAGAAGCTGGCAACCAGTTCTGAAGAAGTGTTTTCTTTAGTGTCAAAACCAATGAGAACATCGACAGTTGGCATCCCTGCTCCATTGTACGGTTGGCAACCCTGTGACCAATAGGATAGCAGACAGCAAGTAGCTCAGATTCAGCCAAACAGCGACTAACGATGGTACTCTTCAGCGAGACCGAAATATTTCAAGCTAATTACGAAGTTTTGACGTGATGTGAACTGGAAGAACTGGATTATAGCCTGATAACGAACGAGTACCGGTATACAATTTATTTAAAAAATGACATATATAAAATTGTTTACTCTTTCGTTTATTAAAAAAAGCTAATCAGGTACTACTGCCTGTTCGCTTTATAGCCACGAACAGCCAAAAGCATGCCATTTTACATTAACACAACCATTTCTACACTAAAAAACAAAACAGACAAAAACTTTACAACCCATTGAAAGCCCATCCAGCTGAAAGGTTACGAAAGGTCAGGGCGGTGCGATGATAGTGATCTGATGAAAGGTCAGTGGAGGTTACAGAGTGCCTTTCAGCCCACTTCATTCTCTTGATGATAATATCCAGTTCAAACCGGTTTCATCCTCCCAATCTTTCGGCCGGACCATAAGTCACGTCTTCATTTCATTCTGATTGGTTGCTGAAAGCTGTTTAGTGAAATGTATTGCTTCTTTGTTTCGTTTCTGCACAATAACGTTTTGTAATCGGTCATTATTTTCATTTTATAAGTTATACCATTCCTAATTATTATTTGAAGACATTTGTAGGCTACGTCTGTTAATAAAACGATTGGAAGTTTTAAACATTTGAAAGATTTAAAGATTGAACATTGTTAAACTCAATTGTATTGTTTTTCTTATTTATTATTTAACACTACTTGATGTATCACCTATGATGAATGTATTGGTTTGACCGTTGGGAAAATAACATAATACTTAATATATTTTGGTACCTTAAAATTCTGGTGTCTTTGTCAGTAAAAATATTTTTATTTTTTCAAATTTTAAGATATTGAAATATATAAAGTTTTTAATGTCAAATCTTTTTATTAACAGACGTAGCCTTCAAGTGTCTTCAAATAATAGCTTTATAATCCGTCGGTACAAGTCTAATTTCAACTATTGTTAACTCTGTAAAAAATACTCTTCGAAAAACACTTTTTGTACTAATCTTCATATATAAAAATTAATTAAAATTTTGTTGAAAATGGCATAACTCAAGAACGGTTTTACGGATTTAACTCTCCTTAATTTAAAGTTTCCTATTTTTTTAATGTTCTTACTCGTACGTAAAAAAAAAGAAAACTCATAAAAATTTAAACGTTAAAAAAAGTTGTTGATTTAATTTTGCACATTTTATTGGAATAAGTACGCCTATTTAGTAAACAAAGCATACAAATTATTCATATTACAATACATGGTTACTACAAATGATGTTCTTGATTCTTATTATAAATATTTCTGGGTAATTTTGCTTTTAGACCATTTTAATTGGTACCATTGGAAAGAACAACTCATAAAGTCTTATTTATACTGGTTTGGGTGCGTGCTGCTGTTTCTTAAGTCAACTGTTGTACGTGCTGTGTAATGGTTGAGTTTTAACAGGAATTATTGTTGTGTAGTGGATTATCACATTAACCAATTTTTGTTAGTGTGCAACCACTTTTCAGAACCAGGTTTAATGAAGATCCTCCTAGTAACCAATCTAATCGCAAGTAGTAATAGAATTTCAAAACAAAAGGGCGCAAAATGGATTAATGCTCATCATTTGTGCTTGGGGCATGGATCGGGCGCGGAGGTCCGAATGATGACGTACTCCTGAACTGGCCTCCAATATCTTCAGATTACGCTCCCTGTTATTTTTCTTGTGGGGATACATCAAATAAAAGGTGTACACACCACCATTACCATTAGCAAACCTTAGATCCAACAACGGATTAATAATGCCATCGAAACAACGGATCTTGACACTCTTATCAACATTTGGCAACAGCTTGATTATAGGATTGAAATCTGTTGTAGCACCCGTATCAAAACATATAGTTATGAGTACTTGTGACGAAAGTTTTTGAGTTTGTCTTAAAATGCAACCATTTTGTTTCTTTGTATAACATACAAAACTACATTTTATATACACTTGAAATCGTGAACATCATTTGTAATAACCTTGTACTTTAGTAAACAAATGTTTTTGTGGATAGTACAAGGTCTGTCAAATCGTCTAGTAATTAATAATAACAATCTTTGAGGTGACTTGGACTTGTTTCTCCCAACAGAATATCTTTTGAACCAGTGACGAAGAAAAATCCTTTATCTGCACGATACAGGACTGAGAATGGTTTGATCCAAAGGGATTTTAAGGATGAATGCACAATACGTTCTTCTCTGTAGAAAGCATCTTTCCTCTTTGAAGTTTTCTACGCAGCTACAAGCCAGGGTGTCGGCCAATACTTTCTCACAAACGAATCCTTTCTAAAGTCAAATTTATTTGTTTTGTAGTTACAGCTGTATTCTGGGCTACAATTTTAAAACTTCCAAGCTGATATGCTTATTAAGCGTTTAATGGACACAAAAATAGTTATTAAAATGATTTACCCCAAAATATTACAGAAAACTATCTCTTTTGAAAATATTTTCGTGACGTCGAAAAGTTGTACTAATAAATTCGTAGTCCTAATCGTTATCTTTTAGTGATAAAATTTCAAGAGTTATATTAAGATTAAGATTCAAACTACATGCAATTGAATTTATAGCTATAGAATTTCAAATTCTTACGGAGCTTACTGCAGTTAAACTATGTTTACCTATGGATTAATAGAAGACGCAAAAATATAACGTTTCTCCTGGTTTTGTTTTTTTAGAAGTTAGAAGCTTAGAACCCAACGAGGTTTGTTTGTATGGATTACACGTTTATAAGTTTAAACCGATTTGCTGGCTTTATAAAGAAATAATTTAATATACAGCTTAAGGGTTCTTTTCTGTGGCTTTAACCTAGCATTGCCACTTTACAAATATTGTCCTCCAAACTACTTCAGTTCACGTTTTTCTCTCTTTAATGTCTATGAATCAATTTTATCATAACTATAGGCTTGGTTAGCGCTCAAATACTTACTTGATACTTGATATCTTTGTCGATTCCCAGCTAATGCCAGATATACTGCGTCAGATTAAAGTAAATACAATAAAAATTGTTGGTATAGTGCCGAAAATTGCTTACCGGAAGTTCAAAAGTCGTTCTGGACCATCGTTTGTAATTTAGTGTCCTCGACCCTTCCCCGTAATTCGACCTGGAGCCGATGGTCGAGGCCGTATAGAAAATGAGCAGTATGAAGTCATTGGTAATTTGCATGTCGAGCCGTCCTCAGTTTTGGAGCTATAATTACTACAAATTAATATATTTACTAGTTGAATTTGAACCAGTTGCGTTTAACATCACGTAGACTAATTAGATTATTTGTTTGAACCGGTAAACTTGTCTGTATACGAGTTTGTTTGCAGACTATATTAGACCCTTGAACATTTTTGACAAATTATATTATTTATACAATAATTCTTATTTTCAGTACCGTGATGTGTTGGTGTTCTGGCAGTTAAACACTTAATAAAAAGGATCCTAATTAATTCTTTAAAACAAAATGAAATAACTAAAATATCCTCTGATAAACTTGAAGTTACGTCAGGTGTGCCTCAAGGGTCTGTGCTTGGACCTGTACTATTCTTAATTTACATAAAAGATTTCCACATGCCTGTTGAATTCTAAATTATTTCTATTCGCTTATGACACTTGGATCATTCTTTCCCATTCATCTTTACCCCAGTTGGAAATGGACACATTCATTGACATATCACGCTTACTCCAATGGTTTGACGAAAATAAATTAAAAATAAATCCATCAAAAGAAAGCTAATGACATTATTTGGCATAAACAATAGAATTTTATAAAAAATTTGATCTAGAACATTTAGTAATTAATATTTTATCAAGTAACGTAGTTAAATTATAGGGTTTAAATTTGGATAAAACTTAAAATACAAGAACTTAATTGATTTAGTTATTCGTAAAGTATGCACTGGTATATTTATGATAAAACGGTTTACGAGCTTTAAAAATATCCAGATTATGCTAAATATTTATTATGCTCATATATTTCCACATCTCAGATATGGAATACTCCCAATGGAATATTCTCATGTGTATACATTTTGACGTGTGCCCATTTAACGGCAATAAATTATTTGACTTTGACTTTGAAAACATAAAACTACGTTTTACAACTATGATTAAATTCCAAATTACTTTGTGATTCCCATAAGACTTATTAGCCGACTTATTGATTGGATCCGTGGCGGATTGGTATCGCGCGCGACTCCTAAATCATCACTCCGGTGGCGCGGGTTCGATCCCCGCAGTCACCACTTACAATTTGCGTACTAGGTGACGCTAGGTAAAGGACGAGGTTGAGTGGTAGAGAGAACTTTGTAGTCCTAACTTCTCCTCGTTAAACAAGACAAACTTTTCCTTTTTAGCCCTTCGTATTAACAATGGCGACAGATTTTAAAACTACCAAATCCATGTTTAATTGCAGGGAACAATAAAAATCGTCCTTTACATACACATTTTTGTAAAAAACATAGTGTATATTTTTAAATAAACACCCCTTATAATACGCCCCAAAAATTCCCCGGGGCATGTCCGCGTGCGGTCACGCGTGTTGCCAGAAGTACGCACAGGCAAGGTCACACGCATGCGCACCTCTCACCACACAGCGCGCAGCGCGCAGGCCCGGGAAGTGCAAGGTCACGTGACGTACGCTGATGAGCGCTGCTGCCAGTTTTTGTGTAAATTTGTACTCAGTTCTGACCCAGATCGACGAGGGAAGGACATCCGGTCCCCTTCCCCTCCACCGGATGCTCGGATCACCCAAGTGATGCATACATGAGTAATTAGTTGCTGATGAAGTAAGTGATATTCCGGTTTAATGAAAAAGTCGAGGTGTTTACAACTTGATTACTATGTTCAGCGAGCTTTTTGTCATGATTGTAATCGATATGTATTATGTCGTTTGGATTGAATTGGGTTTCAATTAAGTTATTAATCAAAGTACAACGATAGCTCTAGAGTATAAGGGACGCGTTTTAATCCTAATTAACAACGTAGCTTCCTAATTAATATTTTGACCTTTGTTTTTGAATTTCGGTCTTGAATGGCTTTGGTCTTCAGAGGATCCGTGGCAGTTTAATATCACTCGTAACTTTAGAGCTGATCACCCCAGTACCGCGGGTTATCACTAAATCACTATTTGAGATGCCGAACACTCTCATGAGGGTATTTTTAGGCAAATATGTGGTGAGGGATGAGTGTGATGTATGGTAGTAATGAGTTATGAGGTGTAGTCTTGTTACAATTTTAGACCGACTCTTCCTTAGAATGGGTCATTAATAAATAGCCCAATGACCAATGGAAATGCAAGGACCAACGGCTTAACGTGACTTTCGAACCACGCAGGTGATGGTCTGATATGTCTAAACGATGGTGGGAGTTGATGCGGGTATCATCAGATGACTACTGAGACTATCTGAGCCGCTTTAGACCTATATCATCCTCAAAACCTGACCTCCATGAAGCTGGATTACAGGACCACGCCACGAGTCCCAGTCCCCACTTACAATTTGTAAAGCTTGGTAACGCTTACTATACGGGGACGCTTGGTAAAGGTCGTGTGGTAGACAGGACTTTGTAGTCCTCGTCAAACAAGACAAACTCTTTTAAATGCAGTTTAAGCTTTTGGAGCTTGAAGTTGGAAAATTGTCTCCAATGAACGTAGCTCAGACGAATGGCTTAAGTTCATCCCTACAACGATGGTGCACCTAAGCAAGCTCTTTTACTAATTTTAAAATAAAGCTTTATTGATATGTAGTCTTAAAAACATTGTTGTCTCTATTTGAAGACGTAATTCCTTGACTAAACCGATCTCTAATAGCTTAACAAGGTAACAGAGGTTTAAACAACTTAACAGCCTTGAAAGTTTATATGTTTTGGATCGTAGTGGATACTAGTCTGACGGCCTAGGTCAACCCTGGGGCTCAGCACTGACCTTCCGTCCCGGACCATCTCACGAGAGCCAAGACCTTGGACAGATTTCATCGAACTCATAAAAACACAAATCAGTAGGAACCATGAGAGATTGGAAGGTTCTTCGATTAATACAGAGAAGTTGGTTAGATCTCAAACCGCGATTGCAGGTTTGAAATTTCGATAACACCGTATGAAATTACTAGTGGTATTATTTGACTTTTGATATTTGTTTTAAGATTAACGTTTAGGAAGACGAATTTGGGGAGAGGTCATAACACGAAGAGCTGTGAAAACCAGGTATTGTACTTTGACCCAACTCATTAAAACAAACCAAAAGATACTGTACTCATAGAGATACTGTACTAATTTAAAAAAAAATAGCTCTCAAAGAACAATGAAAACTTGGTGAAGTTAAAGAAAAATACTAACAAAATTTTCCAAAACCTGTATGAAAGAAAAACACAGGAAGCAAAATAGAATACAAGTAAAACTTGAATGGATTGTAAACAAAGAGATAACTTAAAATACAGTGTAAAATAAACTTATGTTTCAAATTATTAAGCATGAGAAAAGGTAACAAATCCATAAGTCTTAAGTTTGAATGAAACATCCACAGAAACGAGTGCGATGAGACCAAACCAAACCCCGTTAAAATATATGACAACTGAGAAAAAGAAACTAGAGGAAGGTTACAAATTTGTGCATCAAATTAACAAGAAGAAAAATAGCAAGAAGAAACCATCCGAAGAGGAGAAGAAGAACCTACAGAGAAATTAATGAAACCGTGAGATGAGCGAGTAAACAACTTCCTGATGAAGACGGATATGAAGAGGACGTGCGCGGAAGATTGGAAGTGGAAGATGGAGAAGATGGGTCATGTGCGGAGTAGACTGGTCATTACATCTTCAAGGTGAGACGTGGCGAGTGAGCATTACTCATGGAAACAATTTGTTCTGCAGACACGGTCATGATGGCTGAGTAATCGGAAGACCATATCGGACACTTTACATGTGGTGTTGAACAGCTGTTTTTCTTGTTTGAATTTTTTATAGGATTAGCGAAGTGAAATCTTTTTAGTTTTAAATCTTTTTAGCTTGAGTTGAACCATTGAGTGAGTGAGTAGTTATATACTTAAGAAATAATTTTAAGATACTTGGCTGAGCGTCAGGGAGAAATACTTGGACTTCCTTGGACAATCTTCTACCTGGAGTATCGCGTCATGAAGTAACGCTTAAGGGTGGTCCCATGACCAGAATGAAGAGTGGGTGAAGAAGAAAGAAGAGGGGTTTTAGTGGGTCGCCAAAGGACACAAGTGACCATCGACAACCACATACCCTTAGAGAACGGACCCTCTACGGAAACTGTCAAGAGGTTTTGTCCTCCTTCGCAAAGAGAAAAAAGTCCAGCGCGTCTCACTTTGTCCTCTGAATGTGGCATGACTTATGTAGCTCAAATGCGGTGTTACCAGAAGGTAGCAGAGTCTCTCCCGTACTAAACTGGGCCCCTTTGCGAAAGTGGTAGGGTAACCAAAAGAATTACAAATTTTAAAAGAACTGGGCCTGGACCTTGAAACATTGGAATTAATTCAGGAAATTAATTTTATTGGTGAACATCCAGAAATATTTCAAACTAAAACTGAGGTCAGACAGAGGTCAATCTTTTCCAGTGTTCTTCAACTGCGTTTTGGAAAAATAGTTTTGTAATGGTGGAAAAACTCTTGTTGGGAAAATTTTAACCCAATCAATACTCATCCACAGACATGTAGATTTTGCATTTTTGAGGAAGTAGAGGAATGCACTGACATTCATTCAAACATTACAAAACCTCACGCCCAGAACCTTCCAGACTAACGAAATATTTTAGAGCATTGTAAAACCTAAGGCAAAAGTTGAAACAATCAAAATATGGATTGTGGAAGTTTAAGAAGATTCAAAAGCGGCAGGTATCGTGACTGGGACTCGTGGCGTGGTCCTGTAATCCAGCTTCATGGAGGTCAGGTTTTGAGGATGATATAGGCCTAAAGCGGCTCAGATAGTCTCAGTGATCATCTGATGATACCCGCATCAACTCCCACCATCGTTTAGACATATCAGACCATCCCCTGCGTGGTTCGGAAGTCACGTTAAGCCGTTGGTCCTTGTATTTCCATTGGTCATTGGGCTATTAATTAATGACCCGTTCTAAGGAAGAGTCGGTCTTAGTTTGTAACAAGACTACACCTCTAAACTCATTACTACCACTCATCACACTCATCCTACACCACATATTTGCCTTAAAATACACTCATGAGAGTGGTCGGCATCTCAAATAGTGATATAGTGATTTAGTGATATCATTCAAACAGGCATGTATGCTAGAAACACATTTAGACAAAACTGTTTTATTGGAAAGTTGAACAGAGAGAAGTTTGGAGAGAAGAAGCCTGCCTACACTTGTGAATAAAAGAGGGCTCCGAAAGGATGAAGCTGTATGAGCTCTCTAACACACAAACAGCCAACTTTTCCAACTAGACCCATACTTAAATAATAAAACTAGGCACTATTTGGACCTATATAATTTTGAGAACTAAGTCGCTTTTGAGTGGAAGTTAAAAGCTACCCATACTGGGGCGCAGTCTCCTGGTACCAAACTAGAAGTTATAGGACTCCTAGTGTAATACGGACCTCATAGGTCTGGTGGCGTTCGTTCGATCCTCACAGCAAAACTTAAAGATCAGATTGAGAACTAAAGAGGATTTTTAACCCTGAATTCGAATTGTTAAACAATACACACATCACCTTCTAGTAACAGCAAGAAGTATGATCGACACTTAGTTGCAATTGAAAATGCAGAGACACGGTCCACTGGCTACACTAATGGTGTCTGCATAGTTACACGTTTAGCTGCTGCTCCCCGCGACCTTACCTTAGCAGTTCTGTTAATGAGCTTGGATAATTAACTGCTAATTGTTAACGATCTCGGCCTGTTTATGAATGCCGCTAAGTACGCGCTTGTTGCTGCTATTAACATATTTTTATGAGTTCGGTTTTTATCGCGTAAATATTAACGTTCTTTTGAGATGTACGTGTTCTAGTTCACGAATAAGGGTCAATTTATGAGTGAAATTTACAAGGTAAAGATTTTGTTGTTATAAGGACTTTTTAAATGAGTTGTTTTAACGTGAGAAATTCTGTATGTTACCTTTAAATGTTGTATTTCTTTTGATTATTTGGTTTTTGTTAACGATATAACATTTTGACATCGGTATATCTACAGTATTTTGCAAAAGGGTTGAAACCGTTGGGAACAAGTAAATAAATAAAAAGTATATGTACAATACATAAGTTTGAAATTATTTAATGTCAATATTAAAAAATAAAATAAAGGGTAATGTAGTTTTATAAGTTATACTTAAATTATGATTATGGATAGTATTGATATCAAGCAACAACTTATTAAGCAACAACTTTCGTTAGCTTTTACTCATCTTGGACCAATCGCGATCCGTTCTGATTAACCAACGAATTTTTTGCTCAGAAATCATGTTCACATATGTCTTGTCTCTCCATTGGCTGAACGTTTGATGCAACAATCTACCATTAGCTGCTGGTCATTTTTGACCAATCACGTTGCATTCTAATTATCCAGTGAATTTCTTGCTCACAAACCATGTTCCCATATTTCTTGTCACTATTAGTTGTGTAGCCTATAAGCCGGCAACAGCTATTATTGGCTACTGATAATCCTTTTTTAAACACAAAAGAAATAAACAGGATCTTACCATTGAAATTATTGATAACAAAATCTAAAAAAGTAGAAAATACAAAGTTTTTAGGTTTATTGCTTGATGGACGTTTATCATGGAACGACCATGTTCAAGCTTTAAAAAGCAAAAATTCTTCCGGACTTTATATTTTAAGAACTATGTCCAAATTGTGCTCAATTGAAACATTAAAACTAATATACTATGCCCATGTAAATTCACATATTGCCTTCGGAATTGTTTTATATGGAGCAACTAGTAATTTCAATTTAAATAGTATCTTAGTATTTCAAAAGAAAGCGGTAAGAATTATTTTAAATCTTGGTGATCTTGATTCGGTCAAAGAACATTTTGTAAACCTAAAAGTATTAACAGTTTATGCTATGTATATATTGGAAACTGTAATGACCGTAAAAACTAAAAGGTAGAATTACCTAAACTTGATGACAATCACCAATAGAACACGAGATTCAGAAATCACATTGCAATATTAAAACATTCCATAGAGATTTTCAATTAAAAGCCCAGTAGTGCTGGAATTAATTTCATATATAAATCACCAAAAGAAATCACTGTCATTAATAATTTAGTTAAGTTTATAAAAACTTTTGAAGGGTTTTTTGATTACTAAAGCACCGTACTCTTTTGACGAATTCTTAAAGGTTTGAACATTTGTGTTGCTCTTATATTATAACCATGTTGATTTAAATTTCTGCTTTGCTAAGAATACAAACCTCAATTATTTAGAAGGAAATGTTTTTGTTCTCATGTTATTATGTAGAACTTAATACTATATTTATTTATCTATATACCAGGTTCAAATGATTAAATTAGTTGTGAAACGCCATTCTATGTTTTTCATGTATTCATGTGCAAATTATGAATAAAGACATTTTGATTTTGAATTTAGATTGACCAGTGACTTGTACGTTAACAAAACAGTGTTCACGTATTCCTCGTCACAATCATGTTAGGCTTTACTAATACTAGCTTTTAACTTGTTATATTGCCATACCTACGTAATACATATTTGAATTCTCAATGTCTTAACACAATTGCTTAGTGATCCGTGGCAGTTGCTATCGCGTGACTCGAAGCTCGTCACTTACAATACGGTGACGCTAGGTAAAGGTTGAGTACGAGTGGTAGAGAGGACTTTGTAGCAACTTCGCCTCGTTAAACAAGACAAACTTTACCTTCACCTTTACTGCTTGATTACTGACTTTAATATACTTTAGGTTGATTATTACTACTGTATTCTCACTATTGTACAATATTTCACCTAATCATATACGTATATTAATTTTTACTATGTACTATTGGCGTTAGCCTTCATGTACCAATTGCATCATAGTTACAAACATCTTTCTTTCACTATGCATCAAACACGCCACTATGATATTATAATTAACGTTTTTAAACAATTAAATTTAAAATGTTCAATAAGCCATGGATTCTTAACTGAAACTAGTATAGATATGAAACAACTTATGAGCAACTAACACCTTGTGAGAGGCATTCACGGTATGACAAGCGAGAAAATCACAATCGCGAAGAGGACCTTCCGGCTAAAAGCCATGAAATCGATTAACAACTGCATTGAACGAAGCGCTATGCCATCCACGGAATCTCCAGACTCTTATTGATTTGTAAATTGTGACATATTTTTTATTCAATATTAGAACATGTTCTTATTTTTTAACACATTAAACATTTACAATTCCTTTGGTTGTTTCGACCCATTTCCTTAAGTCTGTTATAAACACATTTCCCAAAACTCTAGATATTACGAAATATATTTTGTAGCCAACGTTAAAGTTTTTTTAATGCCAAACAAATGATTACCCAGACGATAAATGTACACTAATAATACAAGTCCTTCATCAACACCAGTACAAAGGTCACAAATATTATGGTACTCTATAATGAATAAAACTATTTTAAATTTATGGAATTATTTTATACTTGTTAGCGTTTAGAAAGTTTGAAAATAACCGTTATGCCAGAGCTACTTACTAATTTATGATTAAAGGCTATACATTGAGAGATCACTGTCAAGTACTAAGAATTGCATCTTAGGCGAAATTAGGACTATAAAGTCCTCTCTACCACTGAACCTCAACCTTTACCTAGCGTTACCGTGTTGTCACATTACAAAATAATGTAATCGGTTACTGCGGAGATCGAACCCACGCCAGCAGAGAGATTAGCTTTAGAGTAGCGCACGATTCCAACCTGCCACGAGTCCGCAACTACACACTTACAAAATATACTGAATATTTTGGCGGATTCTGAACCAAAATGCAGATTCTAAGATTTAAAAAGTATGAATGTTTAAGTTTTATTAATTTTGAAACTCTTCTCCATGACTTTACCGATGTTGATCCCCTACCATAATTTTACAGCTTAATTTGGGGAATGAATATTATTGCGTTTCCTATCGTTAAATAAATAAGGCGTAAACCAGCTGCTAGTATAGGCCAATCATAGTATGCTGACATCAGAACGTCTTGATAAAAACACTGGAGTGTTTAAGAAGAATAAAGATGCCACTGCACTTTGTTTTTGAGATTTCATCAATGTGATACCAAAAGTTCTAACTATAATCAATTATTAAGCCTAGAAACAATTTTCCAATACAAGGAAGAAGTTTCAAGTCAACAACCAAAATCGATGAGTTAAAATTGGAGGCTCAAGTATGCCGACAAACTTTGTTTTATTTCCATTGACCAGAAGACTGTTTTGATTAAGCCATTGGAAAAAGGTGGTCCCTCGATAAACTTATCAATTTCAAGCAGAAAGGAATCTTAATTTGATAAAAAGAACGGTCATCGGTGAAAAGACATAAATTTTTAAAATAACCAATAAACATATAACTTCTTAAAAATATTTTTTTTGAAGAAAGATCAAAACTTTTATAGAAAAATGCAAAGTTTAAAATATTAACATTAAACTTTTATTCATTTTTTATTAATTTTAATAGTGTTAGATTCGTTATTTATTATTAGAGAGAATATGTTGGGGTTATAAACTATTCTCTATAAGGAACCAAAAAAAAACCATTCCTTGAGTTTAATATTGATTCTCAAGTCAACCAGAACGTGGTTCAACATTTCAATAATATTCGGCCCATTATATGAATAAACATAGAATTACAGATTTGAATTTTCCCATAATTTTTCACCCTGTTATGGTTCATGATTACGATGTATGAGTGTCGTTCTAGTCAGCATGAGTTTAACAAAACATCGCAATCTTCGCATCATTCTAAATTACGAGCGAAACGATATGCAATAGGTTATTTAAACAATAATATTTTTACTTTCTGTTAACAACCTAACAGTAGAAATTTTAAATTAAAATAAAAAAATTAAAACTAAAACGCAGAGTAGATAGGTGGACGCTACTCACCGACGTGCTGATGAACTCTGTCGCGTGCAAGGTTATGCGCGCGGGTCTCAATGTCACCGGTCCCAACACCCTACCTTGAGGAACCTTGACTCTGACTGTATATATGACTGACAGACTCACCTTCCCACATAGTGTCTACTCACCACACACCAGCATGTACACCCTTGTGAGTATTTCACCACACTTATGTGTTTGTTAAATATTTATTTTTGAAAATTGTGTCTACTGAAATTTATAACTAGAAGTGTTGTTTTTATGATATTAGGCTGAGGAATCTGGAGTTCAGTATTTATTGTAACTATATTATTTTGTATTAAGAGAAGTTTTAAATTTAATTTTTCATCTCCTCAAGAAACTACACGTTTAAACATTTATAATAATTTTAACTGTATTTTGCTCAAGTTGGTATTCCTTCAGTCAAAACTGAGTTTGTGTAGTTTAAGACTTATTTGGTTGCATATCGTCTATAGTTATTTAATAATATGAATAATTAGACAAATTTTAAGTATAAAACCCAAGAGTGAAATAAAGTATAGTTACCAAGTGGATGAACACTGTTGAAACTAAACATATTCATATAGGTTTTGCTCATGAAGTTTTCAAAATTGAAAAATAAATCTACAAACAACATTTACAAGAAAACAGTTTCGGTTTGATTTTAAAAAGGGACTACACAAAAGTCCTCTTGAATATTCAGTACAATTCAGGACATTTATGATACAATATAATTTATGATTATAATTTATAATATATGACACAATATAATATAAAAATGTGTTATATTTTATTCTTTTCTGATTTCTTATTTAACTTATTTTTATGTTTTTTTATATTTTTATTTTATAAGTGTTTTATATTTTTTTTATATTTATATTGTTATTTAATGTTCTTTTTAGTATTTTGTTATATTCAAACAAAGGCTACCTTTGTAAGAGGTTGATAAAATATTTCTATTTATTTCTATATATAAAATTTATTTTTTAAAGCTCTACAATCTTGAACTTTTATTATCACTTAATATAAGCCAATTTTTTCGGTTGGTTTTCATTATTTAAGTATTATTTAGATGTTAAACAATATACATTGTTTTAATTTAGTTTAAAGGCAACAGAAATTTCCGAACTTTAAAAGTTTTAAAAGGCAAAATTCTTTTCAATTTTGTATAGTATAATATTGAAATGTATTGAACTAAGTTATTAGACATGTTAATGTGTCGGAATAGTATTAAGTTTTAGATTACATAGCATATAAAGGTGTTATTCGAGTCAACATCTTGTTAAAAATGTCATATCTTTATAAATTAAAATATTTGTTGTTAGTAATTTCCACCAATATGAAATCTTAGAAATCCCCGTTAAATAAGTAAGAGGATTTTATAGTTTTACAACAAAATTGACTGTTTTATTTTTACATATTTTTCTTGACTAAATTAATAATAATTGAATTTCACTTTCAGACTGTCTTGTGCCTCGCCGTCGCGGCGGCCTCAGCAGCCACCCCTTCTTCGAGTCCCCCCACAACCCCCACGCCTCTGCTACAAGACCCCTGCTCATGGAGGTCACTACTCAGGTCCCCCTGCCCCCGCCCCCGTTCATTCCTACCAACCTTCCCCAGCTACCACAGCCAGCCTGCCCCCTACAGGTATGTAACCCCAAGTAATTGATGATTCATAAGTGCAGTAAAAGTTGTTCTAAGCTGCTATTTGTTTGTTTTTGGTAGTTTGAAAGATAATACATACTACTCAAAACATATAAGAACAGTTTTATGTTTTTCATATGTTTCGGGTACCATGTCTTACTTTATACGAGGTGATTTGTGGTAACATCAAATGCAAACAAATTATTTTAGACCTTCCGTAGCAAGTCCCTACCCTTGAAGTTTCCTATGACGAGTCGACTGGACCTTACTGATATTACATAAAGTGAATTTTATATTACAAAAATGATTAGGCCTGTCAAGAGAACAATTAAATGACAACAAGTTTCCGATTTTATATCACCTGATTGCAAATAATTGTTATGTAAATGCAACCTGCATTGTGAGTTTTGAGAACGTAGAATATCTTTTATACATACAAGACAACTAACATAGAAAGTCATATCCGAAAAAGCTTTCAAAAGAATATATTTTGGAATTTTTATGAACAATTTATAAGTAGGAGGCAGTTTTGAAGTAAACCTTTTCATAAATCACTTTTATTTGAAATATTAGAAAAATCTATCAAACAAAGGATCAACAAAGCCTTTCTTCAACAAAGCTTTTAATTTAATGAAAATCCTTCTCTCAATCAAAACAAAACCACCCAAAATTCAAAAATTAAAAAAATTTTTACTGGTCAAACGGCCATTTCCTTAACAAGTTAAAGAACTTAAGACTAATCATAAGATATTTTAGCAAGTTTTACTTTGTACGAAGTTTTTGTAGAACCTTACTTATTCGCTCAACTGTAGTTGTATTTACATACCACAATACCACCCCCAAAAGAACTCCATTCATAATATCTTTGTACTGTGGTTAATTGGAAGAGAGGACTTTAAAGTCCTTAACTTCGCAACCAATAAAGACTTTTTCATTTCATTTCAATACCTTAACTGGCAGAATATATAATATAACATTATTATTGTTACAGGCCCGCCCCTGCACCCTACAGACCTGCCCCGCACCTACCAGCCTAGCCACGGAGGCTACAGCAGCGGCGGTCACGGAGGCTACGGTAGCCAAGGAGGCTATGGAGGCCATGGAGGCGCCACTTCCTTCCAAACCGTGCGTCTAGGAGGAGGCAGTGATTACGGTCACCATGGCAACCACTACTAGACAACCCTTCTACCATAACCTTCTTCTCGATTCCTACCCCTGTGATATTTCTGTTATTTATTTAAATTATTTTTCTTCTTCTGTTGCTATTGTCACTTCATCTGTTATTTATTTCATCTTCCATTCTTCACTGAATAAACTGTTACCAAAATAAATAGGGTCTCGATTTCTTTTCCTTAAAGATCGGTTTGTAGGACAAACATCATATCACTAAATCACTATTTGAGATGCCAACCACTCTCATGAGGGTATTTTAAGGCAAATATGTGGTGAAGGATGAGTGTGATGAGTGGTAGTAATGAGTTATGATGAGTGTTTACTTGTTCAGTGGGTAGAGTCGCGGCTTGCACTGCTCGAAGTCGCGGGTTCGTTTCCCAGCGCGGGCACACGGGTTTGGATTTCTTTCCTAAGAAGAGTTTTTAATAACCACAACCCCTAGGTTAGGTAATTAATTTAAATGCTATCGACGAAGACAATAATAATATTGATGGATAAAGAGTAAAACTACGTTCTCTGAGGCTCATCCTATAAACTAGGTCTATTCGAAGAGGTTGCAGCATTTATTATATCTGACAGGTCAAAAATGTAACTTTGTAAGCCTAATTTAGAAAACTGTGTAATTGTATGGACTGCAAAGACCCAAAAATACGTTGTATAGATAATTGTTGATTTTGGAAACGGAAGAATAGTTTATTGAATGACTTAAGCAGTAAAACACTACGTACATAAGTTCCATTGATTAATCTGAAGAGTTTTGGTAAATTACTGATTTGTTCTTACGTTTTAAGATTTAAATGAAATAAAATTTATTTTTATTAGTAGCGATGTTAGGACTATAAAGTCCTTTCTTCCATTTAACCACAATACAAAGATATTACAGTATGTAATATTGATTTTAAATATTTACATTTAAAGATTTTAGAAGTTTCTACCCATAAAATAAATCTGAGCCCCCGAACACATACAATTGTTATGTTAGTTTGAAAGTTCATAATAGTGGCGGAGAACAATTTAATAAAAGGAAGACACGGACTTTTCCTGCCACTTATGGCGAAAAACTACTCCTAAAGTTTCGGGCAGTTAAAAACTCCACCCGTGTTCAGAGGACTACACTAATCTAGGAACTACATTTAATTATATATCTAAACCTAAAATCTAACCTAAGATCTTTGGTTAAGATCTTAGATTAAGTCTTAGGTTAGATATTAGGTTAAGATATATAATTAAATGTAGTTCCTAGATTAGTGTAGTTCTCTGAAGACGGGTGGAGTTTTTAACTGCCCGAAACTTTAGGAGTAGTTTTTCCCCAGAAGTGGCAGGACAAGTCCATTTCTTTCTTTTTCCACAATTGTTATCTTCCGTAAACAATTCTGTTCATACTTAATATTCCTTCACTTTTCTGTACACCGCACTAAATTACAGCGTCACATCGAGTCTTGCGAAGATTAAAATTCGATTAGCACCGGTTCTGGCGACCCTGGCGCAGTGTCCAAGGCTGTTATCACTCCGTTATCACCAGTGATAACAGTCATCTGGTCCCATTATCATTGATAACTCACCTGGCCGCCGTGCGACCTCAGAGAGGTGCGGCTTAATTCCCGTAATGCGACACTTGCAGGACCAAGGCTCGCCGGCGGGAATTATAATGCGAGGAGACATTATACTTGAGGGTTTTGGAGACTGGTGAGGAGATTGTGGATAATTTTGAGCAGTTGTAAGTGTATCGTTGTCACCTACTTTGCAATCTTGTGGAATTATAAAGGAGGAGCTTTGTTGGCAAGTTGTGATTTTGAAATTTTGGTCTTGGCAGATATCGATCAGATGTAAAAATTTGTCTAACTGTTAGAAATAAATATTTTATTGCGTAAAACCCATATACGTCATTAGTATTAAGTGTCTAAAATCTTGCATTCATACACGTCTAAATCCCATTCAAACATACAGTATTTGCAGTTTTTAACCAATTCTCATTCATTTTAATTTGATCCAGGCTAGCCCCTCGGTCTGTGGTATGTTTACGCGGAGCCCCAGTCGTGTGCCATAAACTCGTTTAAATCATAAAATGCTTCTGCGTTCTCGTTTTTCTGCACTATTTTCTAGGTTTTATGAATTTTAAACTACTACAACAGATCTAATTGTGAATAATACACGTTTATTTACATTTAGTGCAGTTTATTTTCAAATAATGACACAACTTAAAAAGTAAAGTTTGTCTTGTTTAACGAGGCGAAGTTAGGACTACAAAGTCCTCTCTACCACTCAACCTCGACCTTTACCTAGCGTCACCGTATAGTCACATTACAAATGTAAGTGGTGACTGCGGGGATCGAACCCGCGCTACCGGAGTGATGAGCTCCGGAGTCGCGTGCGATACCAATCCGCCACGGATCCGCTAAAGCTTACTGTCAGGATTAAAATAAATAAATAATTTTACTAAGCACTATTATCAATGTAAGTATACGGTTACTGCAAAACTAACAGTTATTTCAAATGAAATTATGTAAACTATTAAATTTACTATCGTTCAGCTGAAAAAGGCAGATGCAAATTCAAAACGACAAAGAAGAACGTAGACTATCTTGACTCAACAGAGCCTTGAGAGTCTTTATTTATTGTACAAGAACTGATTGATTTCTATCGCCTAGATAAGCTTATTTTCTGAAGACATTTACATATTTAATTTACAACTCTCACTTAGAAATCAAAGTTTCCCAAAAGAATAAAGAAGTATGAAACTATTTTTTTACAAGCCTAACTAGTCAAATTGTTTGTTTGTAAAATCACATGACTTTATGCTTTCTTTCTTTAAACCTTTTGATCGTTTAGTTTTATTTTAATTCCTCTAAAGGGGGCATACATTTGTATACTAACCGACTTGAAACTAGTATACCCACTCTAAATTGTTCCTAAACACTTAACATTTCTCTCGTTTGGCTATAGAAAACAAGTATAACACCCTGGAGTAAAAACTGACAAAATGAGATATCAACCAACAAAACATTATTCCCTACAATTTTTGAATATACAAAAGTATAAAATAAGTTAAATACCTCAAAACTCTACCGAGTTGTATAATTTCCCAGTCAAATATTTACTTAAAATCGTGCTTATTGCTTAGCCAGACGTGACTATATTTTTTTAAATATAAAGGTTGTAGAGTAAACCTCAACAAAGAGTGAGTACTAGAAGATAAGTTTGCTGACAGCAAAGAAGAGTCCAGACTTTACCTTCTGTTCTTTTGTTGCACACCTTAGATCTTTACTATTTAGTAGTTATAGTAGCTTTTTAATAGTAAAAAATCTTTTATTGGACGTTTGATGTGGTTTTGCGTTATAGTTTGGTTTTTAGTATCTACGTCAATATTCAACAAATTGTGTTGATGGTTGTTACATCCCCTGACGTTTCGGTGTAAACATCATCGTCAGACGTGCAGTCTTGGGAATCCGCCTGTTGGCTTCGTTGTTAAAGTTGAAAATGAAGACACACATGAAGTTACACATTACGACGAAACACATAAATAAATTAATATATTTTACAGTTCACATGACAAAAAACACGGAAATAAATAACTTTACGTTAAGCCGTTGGTCCATTCCATTGGTCGTTGGGCTAGTATTTAATGACCCAATTTGGGGAACAGTCGGCCCTAGTTTGTAACAAGACTACACCTCATCATCCATCAAAAACAATCATCATCAAGTGGTCGGTGTCTCAAATCAAAGATCAGAGTATCAAAGTAATTGAACTTTTCTTGAAAGTGTTTTTCCTGTTGACTATTGGTTGGTTTTACCTTCAGTAAAGTTATAACTCAATTCCTAGTCAATTCAGTAAATATAAATAATTAAACCCAGCTTGACGTAATATTAAAACCTAATTACAATGCACTGTCACTTTCTCCGCTGCTCATATTGTTCACTGGCATTAATTAGAACACTGTTATCCACTGCATCAGACCGGAAGTCGGTTACGGTTACTCTACTATAACCGAGTACCGGAACCAGAATGTGAGAAGCACACAGAGTATATGCAAGGAGTATATATGAGGAGACATGTGAGAGTGGAGTATAGTGTCTTCTTTGGATACAAGCTAGCAACATGATCCACACAGTGAGTGTATTTGTGTTTGTTAGAATTTTTGTTGACAAGTGTTTTATTGTTAAGGTTATCGTTGTACATCTGTTAAATTGTTAGGTTATTTTTGGTTTCATCCTTACATGTAGTATTTATTTTCTATGTTTAATTGTATATCAACAAAGGTCTGGTGGATTAAATCATATGTCACTTTCGGATATTTATAACAAATAGTTTGAAGTTGTAGCACGGTATACAAAGAAAAATATTTAAAACAAAAGTAACAATTATGATTTAAAATATTTTGAAATTGAGACGACATGACATGAGTGTTAAAAACTTATCTGATTAAATATAATACACAATTTCCTTTCAGTAAATAAATTAATGAAATGGTATACAACTATCCTTAAAAATGAATATGATAGGTTTATGTTTATGGTTTAACAGTTACATAATAGCTCTTAACTTTAATTTTCTAGGAAAATATTTTGAAGGAACGATTAAGAAATTAAATACTTACACTATAAAATGACACACAAGTAAGGAGTGTAAATTTGAACAGATCACATAAAATTCAAGTTAGAGCAACCATTGATAAAGATAATTTGACCCTGTAGGGTCAGTCAGCATTTTGCTGTCAGTCATGAGTTTGTCTTGTACCAAAACACCCTGATAATAATTGCACACTGATTTGAAAAAAACTACTGTGCTATTTTAATATTCTAATACAAAACTCTAAATATATTTTCTAATAATTTGGATTATTTACATTTTATATATATCTATGAAACTGAAGCGTACCGTATAACAAACACGTAACTCCGTTTTTATCGGTCTAAAACAAAACTAGACTATCAAACAAAATGACAGTTGCTTACTATGTTTTTTCTTTTCAGACTATTTGCACTGTGCTTCTTCTGGCCAGCGGTATTTCAGCTGGGTCTCTCTACGACCATCACGCCCCTGCTGAGTCCTACCAGAATTTCAACATGCATGTGGAGCACTCTGTCCCAATCAAGGTCCCAGTCATCCACTACCATCATGAGGAGCACCAGCCCACCCTGGAGTCTCATGGACATGGCTTGGAGTCTCATGGGCATGGCTTGGAATCCCTAGGACACGGTTTGGAGTCTCATGGGCATGGGTTGAATCCCTAGGACATGGCTTGGAATCTCATGAACACGGTTTGGAGTCTCATGGACATGCTTTGGAATCCCATGGATTCAACTTGGGATCTCACGAATCTATTTTGGAATCTCATGGTCATGCTTTGGAATCTCACGGTCATGCTTTGGAGTCTCATGGCCATGGTTTGGAATCCCATGAGTCCGTTTTAGAATCTCATGGGCATGGATTGGAATCACATGGTCACTTTTAGATTTAATAAAATAAAATTTTAAATACAATACAACTTGAGGATTTTTTACCCTTATTTGTTACTTCAAACGTCGCATAGTACTAATTAAACAATGTTTACAGTATTTCCGAATTTCCGCTATTTCAAGAGTGTCAGTTAAAGTTGTAGCACGGTATACAAAGAAAAAATATTTAAAAACAAAAGTAACAATTATGATTTAAAATATTTTGAAATTGAGACGACATGACATGAGTGTTAAAAACTTATCTGATTAAATATAATACACAATTTCTTTTCAGTAAATAAATTAATGAAATGGTATACAACTATCCTTAAAAATGAATATGATAGGTTTATGTTTATTGGTTTAGCAGTTACATAATAGCTCTTAACTTTAATTTTCTAGGAAAATATTTTGAAGGAACGATTAAGAAATTAAATACTTACACCCTATGAAAATGACACAAGTAAGGAGTGTAAATTTGAACAGATCACATAAAATTCAAGTTAGGGCAACCATTGATAAAGATAATTTGACCCTGTAGGGTCAGTCAGCATTTTGCTGTCAGTCATGAGTTTGTCTTGTACCAAAACACCCTGATAATGATTGCACACGATTTGAAAAAAATAAAATGCTATTTTAATATTCTAATACCAAACTCTAAATATATTTTCTAATAATTTGGATTATTTACATTTTATATATATTCTATGAAACTGAAGCGTACCGTATAACAAACACGTAACTCCGTTTTTATCGGTCTAAAACAAAACTAGACTATCAAAAAAAAAATGACAGTTGCTTACTATGTTTTTTTTTCAGACTATTTGCACTGTGCTTCTTCTGGCCAGCGGTATCTCAGCTGGGTCTCTCTACGACCATCACGCCCCTGCTGAGTCCTACCAGAATTTCAACATGCATGTGGAGCACTCTGTCCCAATCAAGGTCCCAGTCATCCACTACCATCATGAGGAGCACCAGCCCATCCTGGAGTCTCATGGACATGGCTTGGAGTCTCATGGACACGGTTTGGAGTCTCATGGGCATGGGTTGAATCCCTAGGACATGGCTTGGAATCTCATGAACACGGTTTGGAGTCTCATGGACATGCTTTGGAATCCCATGGATTCAACTTGGGATCTCACGAATCTATTTTGGAATCTCATGGTCATGCTTTGGAATCTCACGGTCATGCATTGGAGTCTCATGGCCATGGTTTGGAATCCCATGAGTCCGTTTTAGAATCTCATGGGCATGGATTGGAATCACATGGTCACTTTTAGATTTAATAAAATAAAATTTTAAATACAATACAACTTGAGGATTTTTTACCCTTGTTTGTTACTTCAAACGTCGCATAGTACTAATTAACACAATGTTTACAGTATTTCCGAAGTTTCCGCTATTTCAAGAGTGTCAGTTAAAATTGAAACATCGTTGACAAAGTGGATCGCATTTTTTACAAGTCTTCTCGATCATTCGAAGTATAAATTTCAAACTCGCTGAGGTGAATCGTTCTTAAATTTACTAAAAAATAAATTATCCCCACGAATAATTTGCTTTCAAAAAAACTATTAACGAACTTAACTTTATGATCCAGCTGTTAAAAACATATCTTTTACTGAATAACCCAATCTCTGCCAAACTTCAGGTAGATTACTTTAATCAATAGTAATAATACCAAGACGATTACTAAATACAAATAAGGTTCATCGAGTAAGAGAGTACATTCCGATTAATTGAGATCAAAGATGTCTTGTCGAGGAAATATTTTCAAGGCTTTCTTAAGCAAAGTCTAGACCTTATTTATCTCCCACTGGATTGATTAGTGCTCTTCTACTTGTTTGAGTCAATATTGTTTTAAGTTAGTTTGTTGTGTTTTAAGTGACTTTATCAATGCTGTGGTAAATTATTAAAGATATGTCAACTGTTTTGAAATCTTCCTTCTGCAGATTCGATGAATAGTTAAAAATACGATGTTTATACCGTTTTGGTTAACTAGTAATTACGTTTTCTATAAAGCCTACTTAAGTGCTTAATCACCAAGAAAAGGCGTTGACTGACGTTGAAATATTTGAAAAATATTACACATGTAGTAAATTATATTACGATTACACACTTTTACAATATGTGAGTCTAAAAGCAAGGTTAAATCAAAGATAATGTTATGGTAGGTAGATTGCGCACATATTGCCACGTGGCTGAGTCAGAAAAATCAACATAGTTGCTGCAACTCACACACAGATAGCGCTACGAGTGAATTCTTTAAATAATCTCAGTAGAGACACAGTTCCACGCTCAAGTTCGTTCCTTTTCAAAATTGCATGATTTGGCCACATATGAGTCATCGACGTCGGAAAAACTCGAGCATGTGGAGCCAATGGGGGAGAAACACGTTGATGACAGCACTCGCTGGGTCTGCCGCAACTATGTTGATTTTTCGTCCTCAGCCATGTGGTGTTAAGCGCAATCTACCTACCATAACATTATCTTTGGTGAAATGCACAACACAGAAAAACCACAAGTTAGGCGTGGATTACAATTGTTTAAAACAAACAAATTTCAGTTTTACTACTAATTTAAAAAAAATTACAAGTTGAATCTCTATAGGCAGCGCAGTGACTGATATTTTGACTTAGGCTGTAAAAGGATTCCACTCTTACGAGGCTTGTGGCTGGACCATCGTACATAATATCTCGTTAATTATATTTTGCCGTCACTAATCTTACCCTCAGAATGAAAATGCTTTATACTCTGTAACAGTAAGACTCCAAAACAGTTGGGAATCTCCATTCAACATAGAGTGTCACAAAGATAGTACATGATTTTAGTTCACAGACTTCTTTCATAACGACTAAAATTAGTGGGATGGAAGCAAAACCCTGAAAAGGTCATCGCTGATGCCCACTGGCTTCTCAAAATGACCTTATATACTTCTTCATACAACAACTTGAGCCTATTTAAAAAAATTAGAATGTTTTATCCTAATTGTCAGTTTGCATTGGTGTTGTTCCTCTAGTACAATAAATGCATGAGCCCAGCATTTTGATATGTATTTAATGCATAGTTTATCCTGTCGATTTTGCAAACTATTCAATAGCATTTCATTCTTTACTAACAGTTTCTCTACTACCTCTTTTAAATGTTTTGATTCCATAAGTAAAAATGTCATATTGTAAAAATGATTAAAACTTTTTGAGACCACGAATAACATGAACTCTGTTACCATCTTACGGAGAAAACAACAGGGTATCTAGCCAATTTGTATTTTCAACTTTTAGAGATCCTCTGATTCTCCTTGGCTCATTTCTCGTCAAAAATGAACTCAAGCGTAAAGATAATCATAACTTTCGTCCTAACTTTCAGTAGGAATTAGCCCAAAACTCATAGGATGACATTAAGGACTACATTATATAACTTGTAAAATAAAAATCCTACACATGTATGAGTTGGTCAAATTCTTACACCCAACGTTCAGCCTATAACCAGTTTTGTTTGTTATGTTTGCCAGTGGCATTTTAATTTGTTCTTATCCTAAGGGTTTGTGGGCATGACAAAACGCTTTTAGGAAGCGGTCCAAATCCTTGTGCCTGCCATGGAATCGAACCCGCGACCTTGCGCTTTACAAACCATCCATCTGGCTGTGCATAAATAGGTAGTTTTGTGTTCCTTTTATAATTAATAAGTCTGATTCACGGCTGTGATTGGTTCTCCAACCCACCAATAGGATCGGACTGTTCGGTCAGAGTCAGTGAAGCTGTCACTGGTCGTAGACGTGCTTGATTTCTCCATTTGCTTTTTGATTTCGTAAAGTGTTGTACGTTTGTATTGTTTTCTAGGTTAGCTGCTGTAAAATTTACAAGTTAAAGGAAACACATTAAGGTTATTTGGTGGTGGGTGACTGGTCAACGTGCACAGATTACTTTTAGGCTAGCTCTTTTCCTAATGTTTTGTGTTATGTTTTAGGTTACTTTTCATCTGAAAACGGGGTCAGATTCCATATCTCGTAACATCGTGTACTTTTTACTCGAAAGCGATGGAAAACGTCCGTAATAAAGTTTTCATCCATCAGTTTTAGTTATACGTTTTCACTCATGATATAAGCGGTGTCCAGAGTAGCCGCTCTTTCTGACTGTCTTTTAACTAGAGAGTTAACTATACTACATCTAAAGTGTTCTGTTTGGTTTTGGAAATCAAAGAGACAAATTTTATTCAACAAAACAATTTATTTGAAAGACTAGATCACACAACAAATCCTAACGAAAATGCCAAAATTACTTTTTAATTGTGATAGATTTTATCGTATCCTTGATGGTAGTAGATGACAGGCATTCTTATTTTCTTCTGAGGTCCGAAATGCATTGTGAAGTACTGATAGGACATGGAAGGAGCATGATGGTGGATCACATGCTCTTGAAGCTTTTGTTCCTGAGAAGAACTCTGATGATCATCTTTCCGGTTCACTACGATCTTGAACTCCTTCTGTTGACTATAATCGGGCGAAGACCCTTCAGTAGTGCTCTCGAATTTGTTGTTGTTGTTGACCATTTTTGTCGGAACTTTGGAGAGCTACTTCTTGAGGTTCTTTCTGAGGAAGTTGACCTTGGTTCAAAAGCTCCTTACTTGGAATAACATTTTGACGGTTTAGTTTCATCGGTGGTTCAGGTATATCTATTGTGTGCTCATATACAGGTATAATGTTTTCAAACTGTACTTGGTGATTTAACTGATGATCGAAGAATTCAGTAGGATACTTGTAGGCGTGTTCTTCTCTGGAGTTGGCTAGTTGTTGATATTCTGGCATTGGTGCAACTCTGATGATAAATCTAGGATGTTGAATTCCTTCTTGATTGTAATGGCACCTAGTGACTCCTAGCAGAGATAAGCCGACGATGATTTTCTGGAACAAAAGGGAGTATTCGTTAAAACATTGAGACTGAACGATCATTCCTCCAATTCTTTTAGTTCACAGGCAAGTATTAAACAGCACTTAGGAGTTTTATTGCAAACTACTTCCAAATGAAATAAGGAGGAGTGAAATATTTTTAGATACGAAGACTGGAGCGTCAGATACAAAGCTTAAATAGAACTTACACCAGAAATCACGTAGATGACGAAAATCAATATGCAAATTATGGAAATAAGCATCGCAAAATACAGTTAATTAAAATCCAGAATTTAAAAATATAGACAACTTTATTCGTTGTTTCAAGTGTGTAGCCAACGATATTAGATTTTCTAAAGAAATATTATTGTGGACGTTTTCCATGGTTGTTTAGTGAAAAAAGAACAGTACGTTTTGGGATCTCGAATCTAATTCCGACTTCAGGTAAAAGTAACCCAAAACTTGACACAAAACTTTTAAAAATGAATTAGCCAAAAGTTATCAGCGTAAACTGACTAAAATGATAACTTGAGGTTAGCTCATTTTTATGACTCATGTAGCCCAGAAAACTCATGTTGTTTGGTAGTGGGCTTTTGTGAGGGTCATTTTCTAATATTATGTTTTATGTTACTTTTCACCAGAAGAAACGATCAGATTATAAACCCCGAAACGTCGTGTTTTCTGTTAACTATGAAAAACGTCCGCTATAATAATTCAACTTGGCAAGTAAATTGAAGTTTAATTTTGTAGTGACACCACAGCGGTAGATAATAAAACAGTAAAAGTTGGATAAACAAAATTAAAAATCTTACCAGTGTGTTCATCTTGTATGCTTCCTCTGCTGCTGCAAGGTAGTGAATATGATTGGAGTGGTGTTTCCCTCAATATATACTACATAATGAGAGAAAAGCATTGCATGAATGCATCTAGTCATATTCAGGAAGTGGTAAGGGTCTCCTGTTCACGCAACAAGCGCGTTGATCACTTCATCACCGGTATGTCTGAGTGTTAACACAAGATGGCAGGAGATCGAGTATGTTCATGATAGTTTTAATGTATGAAAACATTGTAAGTAAATGAATTTAATGAACAGGTTTTACTGATTGTTGATTTGAGTATTCAATTCAATTTTATATTCACGGTAAATGCCATTTACATTTGTATATAATACATATTACAAGACGTGAATCAGAACAAATAACGGCAATACAACAGACATAAATGACAACAAAAGATAGATTAGTTGCATCCACTGTTTAGAAACTCAGTTTGGAATTGGACATTATATAATTTTAAAACTAACTGCACAGATTGAAATACCAACACAAAAACTGAGTTTGAATCTTTTCTCAGTTTGATGTGCCTCTAAAGACATACACGTTGCGTTTGAAAGGCCTCAGACTAATACAAATCTAATATCAATTTATTATTGGAATGTGTGTATTTTGTTTTGAAATTAGTTAAGTTACAGACGGTAACAGTTATCAGTAGCCTGTGTCTCTTAAGGGATCTGTTAATATATTTGATTGTATCATGTATCGAAAAGGCACTTCAAGTGTAAATTACCTCACGTTATAAGTAATTCGCTAGGGTTCACGGTAGCGCAGGCTTGCCGACGTTTTAATTTTTTTTACTCCAAAGAATATAATATAGAGCTGAAGCGCAAGTCTATTTCATTTCACCTCTCCGACATTTAATTGAAACGATCCAATCAGTGAAATTCTTTTCCCTTGTAGGAGGAATCAAGGCTTTCTACAACTGTGGAAGACTCAGTCAGAATCTAACTTGTAAAAACTAACAATGTCGTCCACTGAAAGTTGCCTTTTACACCAAAACAGCAGAGGAACATTCACTTCAGTATATAAACTCTGGCACAGTTTCTCAAAGTCAAAGTGCCTTTGGATAACTTGGAGTAACCATGAATCTGCTGGTAAGTTTTGTAGATTTAAAAATTAACAAATTAAAACTGTTTTTGAAATTAACCATTTGTCTCCACGTCGAACACTTAAAATTATACATAAATGAAATTGTTAAATCACTTAACCTAGTGTTAAAATATGTAGTTTCTTTTTGTTACTTGTAAGTTTAAAATGACTTTGACTTTTTACCGATAATAATGATAAGTATGAACATTCGATGTATTTGTTTATGAAAAGCACACACTTTCAAACACGGAAAACGCAGTATTTTTAGACTCCTGGAAAACTTATTTAAAACGGAATACACACACACATGACTTTAACTCACCCTAGATTGCAGGTTAAGTGTAAGAGAGGACTTTGTAGTCCTAACTTCGCCTAATAAAGCCATGATTCATTCATTATCCTTTCGATATAGTTTTCAATTATGTTGCGTTAAAAAGATTTCACACAAAACAACATTTTTTCTCTGTAACACCATTTAAAGGCAAAACAGGCACGTATTCAAAGTTGACGCAAGATTTTAAGTTGCTAGCTACTCACTATTTTAACTACAGTTTACTAAAGTTAAGCTTACTATGACTAGTAATTATTTACTCCAGTTAACTACTACTTCAGTTCTCAACAAATACACCACTCAGCACTCATACTAAGAAGAGTTGAACTAAAGTTGAAGGCTACTTTACTCGTGAGTTGATCACCAGCAAAGTTTCTTTGACATTTGCTCTGAGAAAGGTTAACGAGTCAATTTAAACCTTGTATGTACACAAGTCCTTAAAACACCCAAACAACTTGAGTACTTTGTATCCAAGAAGCTTTATTGCCGCTTTGAATCTTGACTATGTTTTGCTCCGTGTAGATTTTGTCATAGATACGATTTGGTTTCCATCGATGAAAAGAAAGATTATATTAGACGTGTTAGTACAACCATGAGTTCCAGCCCCTTAAATATAAGTCGTTTTTACTATGCAGAATGTAAAGTTTGTCTTTTTTAACGAGACGAAATTAGGACTACAGAGTCCTCTCTACCACTCAACCTCGACCTTTACCTAGCGTTACCGTATAGTCACACTCTAAATGTAAATGATGACTGCGGGGATCGAACCTGTGCCAGCGCAGTGATCAGCTCCGGAGTCACATATGATTCCAACCCGCCACGGGTCCGCTAATGTACTTAGTGTAGTTTAACGTTTCTTCTTTCCTAAAGGTTTAACGGAAAACGGCTTTGTCATTAATTAAAAACTAGGAATCGTATTAAAATTAAATATCTCAGGGCAATCGATAGCTAAAGGAAAAACAGTTAAATTACAAAACAAGTTGCAATTGTGCGCAACTCCGAAACTGATCACTTCGCTGGCCTGGGTTCGATCCCCGCAGTCACCACTTACATATGAAATTCGACTATACGGTAACGCTAGATAAATGTCGATATTCAGTGGTAGAGAGGACTTTGCAGTCCTAACTTCGCCTCGTTAAACAAGACAAACTTTAATTTTTTATTTTCAGATAATTGAAGACAACTACTTTTCTAATATAATTAGTTTGATCGTCCATATTACATGGTTAATATTATAGAGGTCTGAAATTTCTAAGCTACACCGGCTATACTTTGACTGAAGAAGGTTTTCTAAAACCCAAGAGTCATAACAAAAGTATTTGTTTAAAGGATATTAACAAAAATAAAATTTTGTTCGTCCGGTCCATTACACAAAATATAAGCTTAGTGGATAAAAGAGAATTTTATTAAAAAAACCAATACAGGTTGAATTTTTTATTTTACAAGCGCTTTAGACGTACAAGACGTCATCGTCAAACTTGGAGGATCAAAACATATTATTGACAAGTTTTAAAGAAATAATTACGCTGGCCTTACACAACGATAAATCGTTTTTGCATTGAAAACGCTAAATATTTTAATGTGCGTTGCGTTCAAACTAACATACTCGTGTAAATGATGGTTATTTTGAAAACAAAATAATGATTATAGTAAATGATGACTCTGACGAGCCTAATAGTAGAGATCAAGGCGCCACCTGTGTGACCGCTCGTTGTTGTTTCCAAAGCAGAGTACACCAGTAGAGAAGTTGAAACAGTACGGCGCTGTTGTCTGGTTATTTCTCGTTAAACAGCTCGTATTTGTTTATGACGAAAATAGTCATATTTTCAGATATGCAGGTAAAATTGTGATTTAATTAAGATAGTGGTTTACATTCCATCGAAGTTCTTTAGTTTTACCTCTTAACTTTCGCGGCCAGTGTCACAACTATAATCTAGTGCTTCCGGTTCACACTGCGTTCAAACTTTACAGATTAAAATATTTCGGCCTTGCTGTGGAGTACTATCTTCAGTCACTGATTGGCTGAAACTGAGCTACTTGCTGTCTGCTATCCTATTGGTGGTAGGGCTGCCAACCGTCCAATGGAGCAGGGATGCCAACTGCCGATGTTCTCATGGCTGTGACACTATCGAAAAGACTTCTTCAGGACTGGTTGCCAGCTTCTTGAAAGTTTAATGCTGTCTTCTTTGTTGAAATTATTATCATTTTTAATTATTTCAATGGTTTCTCGGATGACTTTCGGGAAATAATGTAGAATTGTTGCCAATACTGTGGCTTTGTCAAATTCTACTTCATGTTTCGTGGTGTAACTATGTTCTGCTATGACCAACTTTTTAGAACTTCGAAGACCCTACCGTCGTCGATAATTATAAACCCTTGAACTGTAAAACTACTAGAAAATTAGGTTTAATTGATGTGATAACTATGCCAGTCACTTGCATGCCAGTCTAAGTCTGTTACTGTCCAGTGCTCTGGCATTCCAAATGTAATTTACACTTACTACTGCAACTGGCAATCATATGATTTGTATATGACTGGCACAGCACCAGCTAACTAGTTTTTTCATACTAAGTAACAACTTTGTCTTGCTAGCAACATCTCTGACCTTGCACCGTGGCTTTTAGTAGCTCGGAAAATTGTATTTACATATTGTCAGTAGTGATCTCTCAGAACTAAAAACCTCAGCTAGCAACGTGTAAACCCAAATACACATGAACAAAAGCGAAAGTCATAACAGTAGGTACAAGTGGCCTTGGCCGTGAAATGACGTCATGTGTTTGTTGGCGCGTTCCCAGCTGTGCTGTCAGCTGTTACTCCCCTCCTTGGCGGGAACTCCTCCACAGATCAACCTGTATCTAAACACAGATCCAGCTGATCTCGTTATGCAACGGAGGCTCGCCTGGCGGCTGCCGGCTGTCGGTTAGTTAGTAGGTCAATACAACCGGTTCTTTGTATCGATTTGTTTTTGTTGATCGATTCCGCAGGCTCGTTCAGTTGAATGTACTGTGAAATGTATACATCTTGCAGCAGCGATGAACGATTAAATTAGTTTTGCGTTGTTACATAAAGATATTAAAAAGCTTTATCGGTTGTTCGTGTGCAATTTTGCTAAACTTCTGGTTTAACTTTAACGGAATAACTCGGCCTGCGGCCTCGTATTTTAGAGGCATTCGCTACGCTTATGATTAAGAAAAATTCGCTTCACTCACTGTGTTTCTGTCTGTAGTTAATAAGTACCGTAACAAAGAGCCCAAACAGAGCGAAAAGTTGAATTTTCGACAATTTAACTTCAAACTGATCTAGCAACGAAACCATCAGAGGTGGGAAAAGTATTAAATACAAAACTTGTAGAAAATGTCTTTTCACACTAACGAATTTTTAACATATTAAAGATCCGAGCGACTGTTTTGTCGCTATGATGCAAAATAAGTACAAGGGCTGATTTCAGACGCCATCTTTTTTTGCTACCAACTTGTCAGGACCTTAATAAAAGAATGTGTTTTTCCGAAAGTTTCACCAAGGATTTCAAAAGTGTATATGGTTGAGGGGTAACATGCCGGAAAATGCCTTAACATTTACTCGTTCAGCCACCAGTCACCTATAAAACGGCTTTATAGTATATTAATTTTGTTGATGCCAATTTTTAATTTTAATGAGTGTTGCTACTTATATAACGATGTTTTGTTCAAAAAGAAAACAACGACATGCGTTAACGAATCTTTTCAAACATACATTTAGAGTATTTGAAATAGAAGCTCTAATATGTTCACAGTATTGGCTAATTTTACAGTTCAATATAAATTTATATCTTTAAACATATGAACCCATTACAGTTCAAAACATTACAGCTGTAGAACAAGCACATGTATTGTCACAAAAAACAATAATGGAGTTTATCGTAAAGATCCCTGTGTTCTTTTAAAAATATCAAAACACTGAAAGTTTAGTCGGAAATTGCATCATGGAAAATAAGTTTGCACATAAAAGTAAGTTTAAAATACCTCCAGGATTATTTCGAACATTAAACAATAAAGACTGTGTTTTGTTTGTTTGAACAAAATATCTTTGAAACCGAGAAAACCACAAAATGTTTCTGTTAGTAAGGTTTGATTTACTGAGTGCAGATATAATAGAAAGAAAGCTTCCCCATAGTAATTTTAGTCCACTTTGTAAATTTTTAGGACTAACCATTTAAATCAACCTAGCAATCTTCTAAAAGCAAACCAGTAGTTAAGTAAAGTAAAGCTAATCATATTCATTTTGAGACACAAGAAAAACGTAGTGGCCACAGACGCATTACTAATTTATTTTATTTTGTTTGATTTGGTTTTAACATTTTGCTTTTTTTAGGTGATTTCCCTCCTTTTGGTGGCTGCGTTTTCAGCCAACAGCTTCGCGGAGAAGCCCAAAGAAGTGGCGGAGTCCTTCGCCAGTGTGCACCACATCGTCTCCCACAGTGTTCCTGTCAAGCGTCCGGTCTACTACAAGAAAGAAGAACCTAAGAAAGAAGAGAAAGAGGAAAAGAAGGAGGAAAAGAAACCTGAAGAACCTAAGTTCGAACTACCGAAATACTACAAACCGAAAAAAGAAAGCAAACCAGAGGAACCGAAGTTCGAAGAATTCAAGTTCGAAGAGCCCAAGTTTGAAGAGTTTAAGTTTGAAGATTTCAAATTTGAAGAACCGAAATATTCTTTTGGTTTTGAAGAGCCCAAGTTTGAAGCGCCCAAAAAGTACAAGCCGAAGTATGAAGTTCACGAACCAAAAGTTGAAGAAATGAAGAAACCCAAACTAGAAGAGGTTCTCCATGAATTGGAATATGATCCAAAGTATTGGTTTTAAAAGCAATTAAGAATCTTGTTTCCACAGGTTTATTGTTGTGTTGTTATTTAATAAAGATAATACATACTGAATGTCCAGTTGATTTTCAATTAATGAAGACATGAATGATCAATTCATTGAATGGTAAACATGCATTACGACTTCGTTGAATAAATTTAGCGTATTTCGTAAAAATCCACAGGTTATATTTTAAATTTTATTACGTAGGCATGTTTTACCTTTGTACATATTTCGCTATCTAAAAAAATTGCAAATTAAATTAAAATTGAACAATTCTACAAAATATATATCTCAACAGTCAACAATGACAACTTTGACAGTAGAGTGTAAAATAAGATCAAAATTTGAACCATTCAAAACTAAAAGTCAAAGTTATAGATAAACCTAATGTTACTAAAATTCGACAAATGTATAGTTTATCACTATTTTTCAAAGTGCTTTTCGACGTTCGCTTATTTAACGACCTCGGTGCTGGGTATCAAATGGTTTCACTTAAGGCTAAAGTGATCACTATTTGAGATGCCGACCACTCTCATGAGGGTATTTTAAGGCAAATATGTGGTGAAGGATGAGTGTGATGAGTGGTAGTAATGAGTTATGAGGTGTAGTCTTGTTACAAACTAAGGCCGACTCTTCCTTAGAATGGGTCATTAATTAATAGCCCAATGACCAATGGAAATACAAGGACCAACGGCTTAACGTGACTTCGAATCACGCAGGTGATGGTCTGATATGTCTAAACGATGGTGGGAGTTGATGCGGGTATCATCAGATGATCACTGAGACTATCTGAGCCGCTTTAGACCTATATCATCCTCAAAACCTGACCTCCATGAAGCTGGATTACAGGACCACGCCACGAGTCTCAGATCGAATATATAGTTATGTACTAATCCGTAAGATGGCTGCAAAGCTTTATACGATTTAGAATAGCATCTTGGATAAAGTCATACATAAACTTCTAACAACTTGTCATAAAATTAAAAAGTTATTTTAATGTAATTTAAAACGTTATTTTACTTCACTTCTACTAACGTGGTGGATTATATTCACTTGTACAGCCTTCTGTTTTGACAAGGCGTTGGTCACACATATCTGCGTAGATAAAACGTGGAACTTCTATAAGGCGTTGAAACTACAGGTCGAATTCAATTTTAATTTGGCAAACAAGTTGTTGGGGTTGATTGTTTAATTTATATTTACCGTTAAAGAGACGTCAACCTAGTTCAATGCAAAGCTAACAATAATATACACGTGTCTATACAAAATACCATATTTTATATGATACAATTCTGGATGACGTTTTATTTGCTGAACGGTTTAAATGCAATCTTGTTATGACTTTATTTGTTGAAATATTGATAGCTTAATAATAAAAGCTTGTGACACTACAAGCTAATTAACCAGAACCTCAATAGCAAAGTATTAAAAAAGTAGTAAACATTTTTGATTGCTTTTTGAACTTTAAAACTATAGTTAAATTCCTACTTGTAATAAGTGGAGAATCAAAACATATTCGCATAAAACAACAACATTTATTGACTAGAAATAGCAACAGTTTCAACGAATAATTCACCTAATAATGATGACCTCCATGATGAAGAGGAACGTGTTGGTAATGATGATTCTTCTGATGATGATGACTCACTACAGGAATCTTGATGATATGCTGATGACCAACGTGCAGATTGTAGTTCTGATAAGACGTAGCCGGTTCATGATGCTTGGCCGAGTGGTCCTGGTAAGCACTATGCTCAGGAACATGCTTAGGCAAGTGCTCAGGGATGTCCTGAGGTGAATGGTCGTAGTGCTCTGAAGAGTACTTGGGGATGTAGTCGAACTGTTCGGCGGAATGCTCGGGAGAATGTTCGAGATGCTCGGGCGTGTGCTCGAGATGCTCGTGGTGCTCGGTGACGTCAGGCTGGTGCTCATAGCTGTGCTCGTCCTCGGTCTCTTGGCTGTAGTGATGCTGGGAGACCACCATTGTGGATAGGAGAACAGCAAAGGTAACCTGGAAGTGGAGAAGTTCAAAATATTATAATCCTTGAGCATTTATGTCTTACGAGTGAATGTGTCACATCAAACGTGATTAGAATAACAGTAATCGTAAGTTCTGGGTATCAGGAAATATTTGAAAGATTTCTTGTTTCATTTGTTGTTGTTAATCATAGCAAAACTTCATTGCAATTTGTATTTTATAATAGTGTCACGAAAGCAAAAACCATTTTATATTACTATAACCTTAGATGGCTCCTGATGCTCTAACAAAAACTCTATTAGGGTTTAAGTTAACATAAACTTAATCAATATGCGTATTATTTAAATGACATACTACATTGTTATTGATAAACGCTGCCATCTCTAACACAATTACAACAGTATATTGAACCCACATAAGTGGCTCGTTGCCGATTGGTTTGAACGAAGAGGTTTAAATTTGGTTGTGTTTGAAATCAACGAACTATTTAATTTTCGTGACTATCCAAACATACTTTGAAATATCAATAATTGTTTACTTTAAAGGGGTTGTGCCCCACAACCTTTAGAAGTAGAAAATGGTTTACTAGATCAATGCCCTAGTTAAATTATACTGATCTTTACTCGTTCTTAAGTTTACTTTACCTACTAACCTTAGATACTACTAAAGTATCTTACACGTTTCATCTGTTGAAATATCGAATATGGCAATATAGCCTCAGTATTTTATTAATACAATTGTTCAAAAGGTTAAGTAGATTTAGTGGAAATGTTAGGTTAATTTACTCGTTAAAGTCGAACGTTTATTAATATTAAAGTATATAAAACCATGATAACAAGTATTATACTTGTAAATAGTTTAGTTGGACTTGCTCGTGTTTGACGTGTACCCAAAATTACCATTAAAACGCTTTTTAGAAAATTGTTGCCCATGCTCTTCATAGTTACAAAAGTATTATTCCATACAACGTGTACACTAAATTTGTCTTAGTTCATAAACAAATGAAGAAAACCCAATTTCTACTAAGTGTTTACCAAGAAAAATTTTCATTTTCCTATTTTTCCTACATTTTTGTCACCAAGTATGTTTTACTTACAGCGTGGAAGATCATGGTTATCCTGCTCCTGCACTAGTCACAACTGATAAGTTATGCCGGGTAACGAGTACTTTATACTCTCTCTGTATCCTTTCATCCTTACATAATCCTTACTCGCAGCACATCGTTACCTACTGACTTCCTTCCTGCATTAGACTAGTGCTGTGTCATCTGCGCACGCGCACAGACCACGTCGCCCACGCGCCCTCTGCGTCCGCTTTGGCGAATTTCATAGGCTTAGTATAGTCAATATTTGCTGAGATTCTTTTTTCAACGATGGGACCTTACTTGTCGCACACCTCTTTCCCGCCAAACCATACCTAATATAAGGGTTATTATATTTTCATGAGCACTTAAACTACGAAAACACAACGTTGTAAATGGTTTGTAAAAATGTTTGTTAACCAGCAAAACTATTCTACCGGAAGTGTTTTTTGGTTCCTTCAAGACTCGTCTTCAATTCACTAAATCACTATACCACTCTCATGAGGGTATTTTAAGACAAATATGTGGTGAAGGATGAGTGTGATGAGTGGTAGTAATGAATTATGAGGTGTAGTCTTGTTACAAACTAAGGCCGACTCTTCCTTAGAATGGGTCATTAATTAATAGCCCAATGACCAATGGAAATACAAGGACCAACGGCTTAACGTGACTTCCAAACCACGCAGGTGATTCATCTAAACGATGGTGGGAGTTGATGCGGGTATCATCAGATGATCACTGAGACTATCTGAGCCGCTTTAGACCTATATCATCCTCAAAAGCTGACCTCCATGAAGCTGGATTACAGGACCACGCCACGAGTCCCAGTCATTGAACCTGGTATTAACATTGATGGCACCGTACCTACCGTGCGTTCCATAAATCAACACAAATCCACCTCCCCCACCCACGATGAGTCAAAATAACCCCCATTAAAATGAATCCGCTTGGATCGTGTCTACGCGTCAGCTGTGTTTACTTTAATCTATTTTTATGTCCGCTGCTACTCATTCCAAATCATACACGAAGCGAGTGTGCCAAACGCGTTGTCCATTTGGAACGTCGTTTCGAGGAAACGCGAGCCCATGCCTTTGATTTTTGAAGATTTGCCAACATGTGGTGGGAAAAGGCTCGAGTTTGGACGAGTTCGTGGGGATGGAGCTTAAGGTTTTAATAGTCAGAATTGAATTTGGACAAACCTCTCGCAATGTCGTCGTGTGCTTCAAAACGGTAGATGAGGTCATAAGAGTTGTAGAGAATATACACAACACTCTTTTAGACAGTCTAATTTTTACTTAACTTAAAGCCAGTGGGGTTATTATCACTATCTAGAGAAATGGCTTGTTATGATACTTCACGCATTCATTTAAACGTGTAGTATTGAAGGTTAACATACTAAATGTGATGTTCACTGTCAATCCAATTCAGTGCTTTATTTAAGACCTTGAGAATTTAGCTCATCATAATTGGAAACCATTTTGAGATTTAGTGAAGATGAAGACGAGGCAAAAATACAAACTCACATATGTATGAAAGTACAAATTTAATGTGCCAATGCTTGAGAGAATAATTTACATGATCCAATGTTGATGAAAAAGGCTGAAAGAAGAAAATGAAGTTCGTATCTAGTAATGATGGGAGTAACTGCTGTGACCGTAGCTGCCGGAGCCTCCGTAGCCAGAGTGTCCGTAGCTGCCAGAATGACCGTAGCCAGAGTGTCCGTAGCCGGAGTGACCGTAGCTGGGTACATGTACGGGGACCTGGTGACCGACCTCCAGGTGGACGTTCTGGTAGGAGGTGGCTCCGTGTCCGTAGCCCTTGGACTGTCCGTAGCCTCCGTAGCCACTGCCGTGTCCGTAGCTAGAGTGACCGTATTGGGCGGAGACGGTGGCTACCACCATCAGGGTGACGAAGAGTGCCTGGACACAATACATATATTAAATTAGAAAGAGAAAAATAAAAGATAAATCAAAGAGAATACATAAGATTTGAGGTAAATTAGTGGTCTAATGGAACTTATATGGGCCAATGATTAATTGGAAAACAAACTAAAGAGAGACGATATGTGTACACTTTGAAATACATAATCCTTTAGGTCTACCTATGACCCCGTGTGAAACTGACAGTTAATATATTTAGACGGATGTATTTTGCTTGAAATGCTCTAAGGTTGAGAAAATTTTTAAGAACCCAAAATTGTGTCTTCGTTTATTATGAATTGTACGTATTGTTCTAAGTAGGGTCTACTGTATTTAAATCTTAATTTTGTGATTTTGTTACGTTTAATATATTGTGAATGCATTTACAGTATTTGTTCGGTGTCGCAACGTTAAAAATGACCAGGTTAGCCCACTTAACAAGGTGTCATCATCAACTATTAACTTATAGTCCCCTACACACAGCTAAAAGAAATCTTTTAGAATTACTACCAATTCGATGCATCACATATGTTTGTAATGCATTAAAATTTCCATGGAAAATATAATTATGTTCTTAGAAATATTATGAGTAATGATTTATTTACACATTTTCTTTTGTCATATGATATTTCATATTTCAGGATCTAGGATGGAATGCTCATTCAGTTGACTATAGAATAACCTCTGATGAAATTATTTTATTTACAACTACTTCATTCTATATAAACCATTTAGCTCATGTACAAACAAATATACCCTTAAAGTATCCCAAAATATCTTTTTTATTTAAATTTATACCATAACACAATATTAAGAGATCCAATGCACACATACATTTATCATTCGAGGTTAAAATAAATAAATTTATTCCTGAAAACAGATTGTACAATCAAAAGGCTTCGTCAAGATAATATACAAATAGTAGAGTAAAATATAAGTAAATTAAAATATATACAAATCAATGAGAACAAGAGTAAAAAACATATACATACAAATTATTAAGAGATCAGATCAAATCCAAGATTATAGTATACGTTCATTAAATATAACAAATGAACGTGTACTAGAAAATATAACTGGTTAGTGGTAGAGAGGATTTCGACTTTAACTCGTTAAACAAAAACTTTTACGCATTTAATAGACCAGTGATAAAATCTTATCACCCCAAGATAAGCCTAATCACGGATACAACATTTGCTACATTTTCCCAGTTTCCTGTTGAGCAATATGTAACCTAGTATAATTACTGTTGGACACTGACTGCTCTATCTGCCTTTCACTGACTCACTAGACCGTAGCTCTCTGCTGCAACTAACACCAAACACAGTATAATCACTATACTTATGCCGAGCTAGCTAGGCTACTGCATGTAAACATTAGCAGGTGCTCGCTGCAGTAAAATTAAGTGCTTGAAACTGGGTCAGTTGCAGATGAGTTTATGCTTTTATGGGGGAATTTCTGCTCGGTTTGTCTTCGGGAGGGGGTATTGGGACATGTTAGGCCCTTGGGGTTTTGTGTCTATGGTATCAGTTGATTTTACAAATAGTTTAAGGGTGAGAGAAATATTTTAACGACTCGTGGCGTGGTCTGGTAATCCAGCTTCATGGAGGTCAGGTTGTGAGGATGATATGAGTCTAAAACTGGCTCAGATAGTCTCAGTGATCATGTGATGATACCCGCATCAACTCCAACCATCGTTTAGACATATCAGATGACCTGCGTGATTCGGAAGATACGTTAAAGGCGTTGGTCCTTGTATTTCCATTACTACCACTCATCACACTCATACTACCACATATTTGTCTTAAAATACCCTCATGGAGTGGTCGGCATCTAAAATAGTGTTTTAGTGGTCATAGAAAAGTTTACATTGGCATGACTACTTTTGAATGGAGTAGACATAATGGTGTTACACATGTTTGGAAATTAGTTTAGTGGGTAAAGAAAAGAATAAATCTAGAGTATTTTACATTCCGTCCGCATGGTAAACCCAGACCTGGGACCATAAAATGAGCACCGATCCTGACCCCCTGAACACATGTATAGAGCCTATAAGTCACATTTTTGTCAGATTTTTTACACAATTTTATACAAACGTTTTGTTAACATTGTGGTCTAATTCACTAACCTGAAAGGTTTGATCCCTCAAAGTCCTCTTTTTAGGTGGGCATGGTCACAAAAATACGCTTTAGTTTTTAAATAACAGTAAATGTTATTCTATTTATAAAAAATAAAATGAACATGTATTTTAATGATGCCTATCAATATACTAAAACCTATGAAAATCCATCAAACAGTTGTGATAATAATCCTTGAAATGCTTGTGATAATAGATCTGAAACCAAATACCCAAGCGCGACTGGGAGCAAAGCAAATGAGAGCTGTTACCATAAGCGAATTAGAGTAACAAATTGTTGTCAAAGAAAATCGCACCACTCACGTCAGTGGCGTTTTAGCGCTAGGTTGGCCTGATAACAAAACAAATTGTTTATTAAGTTCACATTGTACATGTTATGTAATCGTCATTTACTTTAATTTAAAAAGCTAAAGTTTTCCACCCGTTCTACCATCGAAATTCCAATCAGCCATACATCTTTGGCATTCACTCACTCCATTCATTCGAATTGTACCACTCTAGCCCTGTAGTCAATCAGTGTGTTCCGGGTTTTCCCAGTCATGTGCCATAAGCTCATCTATATTATCAAATGCTTCTTTAGTTTTATTATGAACATTTTAACAACTTCCTGAAGTTAATTCCAATAATAAGCTGTCTCCTGATTATTTCTGAAGTTGTTGAACGTTTCAAAGTACGAAGTAATTGTAGTTGAAAACGTGTGTGGTGAAAAACAGTTGAGATTTTTATTCAGTATTTTTAAGGGACAAAAATATTCCAAACCGCCACATATAAGTTTGAGTAGTATTTATCTCTGATCATGGTACGATCCTATAACCTATGTCAACTTTACGTAGGGTGGAGTATATTTTTCCATCTATCAATAATAACTCTTTTATTGTGATTATAACGATGATAGTCGCAAGTCGTACAGCTTACCTTCAAGAAAATAAAAAATATATCCAAGCATGTTTTTTTTATTTTAGAAAGTTTTGTAGAAGAAAGTGTTAAAACCTTACTGCTTGGGTCATTAAGTTTACTTTAAGTTTAAAATTCTTAAACACAAGCAACACTGCTGAGAGCTATTATCCAATTTTTAAGGAAGAAGAACATTTAAACATAAATAGCATAGTAGGCTAAGTGTAGTTTTACTGGGTTATAACGGGACTTTTGTTGTTTGTGCTTGTTTTTACCTCATTTTTCTACGCTGACCTTGAGACATATTTAGTTTTAGTAAAAGGAAAGAAACGGACTTTTTCTGCCACTTTCAGAGAAAAAAACAAAAGATCCGTTCATTTCCTTTTAAATATCTCCATACTATTATGAACTTTCAAACTAACATTTTAGTTTGTTGAGTTGTCCCACAATTTTATGACCATATTTCATATTCACCAATTTTGTACACATTTCAAATTGTGATATCTAATAAGTTCAATTGTAACATATGTATAATTAAATAGATCTTAAAATTAATAATGGTTACATTAAAAAAAACTCTGTTGCAAGTTATCAAAAAGATCTTGTGTGCACTATCGTAGAATTTCTAAATTTTTATCTATAAGTAATTTAAATGTATATTATTATTATCATTGTAACATATTATATTGCAAATGAAAAAAAGATTTTGGCAGACTGAAAAAAAGTATTGCATTGCCTTTATTATAATGTAGATACAATATTACAATTGTATACGTTTGAATAATTGCAACCCTTTTCCCTGACAGTAAAATACTAAATGTAACTAAAAGCTGCTTTTTTAGAAAACTATTGGGTACAAAACACTAAAACTTCACAAAATAAATAATTTAAAACAAAAATTACTTTATTGTTAAAAACAAAGACAATAATACTTACGATCTTGACCATGTTGTGTAGTGCTAAGTACGTTGCAAGTACAGAACTAATGCGTACCCGTGCCCGGTGACTTATATACAGTGCCCTGTCCCTGTGTTCAGAGATAGTGGCCCGGCCCGGCCGGTGATAGTGACGGTCACTAGTGGAGGTAGTGGCTGCGTATTTCGTCATCATAGTCGTCACACGCACAGCTGTCATCATCGTTAACTGTAGAGCGTAATTTGGATGCTGTTTTTGGACATCTAGTGGTCGAAGGTTGTTTAGGTATGTTTGGTGCTTTTGGGCGATTTGTGGGGTCAACCGTTGGTCGTTGGGCATTAATTGATGACTCAATCTAGGGAACAGTCGGGTTTGTAACATGGATATTTGTCATCATGCATCAAACCACTATCACACTCACCTTCATACCATATTCATTTTAAAATAATTTATTTATTTATTTGATTTCATTTATAAATACAGTTTTTTCAACTTAAAAGCTATTTTGACATATAAAAAATGCAAGAATTCATTAGTGCGTACAATTTTTAATGAAAAAGACTTTTATACAATAAAACAACTAGATTAGGCAAACGAAAATACGAGTAAAAACCTGTCTTTTGTTAAAATCATCTGCTAAATTATATGACAACACATTTATTCATATGCTAAAGTTGCACTTTTATTCAAAGGAATAAAGAATGCTCCCAGGGAAATGAAGAGAGGACAGATCATTTTGATGATCTTTATATTTGACAATTGGATATTAGCTGTTCCAATGAGTTTGATTTGAATTTTAGCATTGACTTATAGTAAACAAGTTTGGCATTGTTTCTTCTTAACGTTATACATCAGATTACTGAGCTCAAAAAATTGTTCTTTCAGTTCCTTTGTAATATTAAAAACATTAAATTAACATTCGTTCTGCAATGTTTAATGCATAATGAATAAACTTACCGTTCATCAGTCGTCTCAAAAGTGTCTATTTTATCATCTTCATTTTACGACCTCATCTTAACTTTCGATTTAAATAAATCACTAAATCACTATTTGACATGCCGACCACTCTCATGAGGGTATTTTAAGGCAAATATGTGATGAAGGATGAGTGTGATGAGTGGTAGTAATGAGTTATGAGGTGTAGTCTTGTTACAAACTAAGGCCGACTCTTCCTTAGAATGGGTCACATTAATAGCCCAATGACCAATGGAAATACAAGGACCAACGGCTTAACGTGACTTCCGGAACCACGCAGGTCTAAACGATGGTGGGAGTTGATGCGGGTATCATCAGATGATCACTGAGACTATCTGAGCCGCTTTAGACCTATATCATCCTCAAAACCTGACCTCCATGAAGCTGGATTACAGGACCACGCCACGAGTCCCAGTCAAATAAACCTAAAGGCCTAGACTACTATGACAAACTATCTTTGATTACATCGTTAGTTAATACAGTTCCAAGCAAACCCGAAACCCCCAAAAGTATCCTGAATTGATTTAATTTGAGGATAAATTTGTTGGGCGTTCAGTCTAGAGCTTGGGATGATTTCTCTCAAAGACTGTATTAAAGCCCTTCAACTTACCGATTTCATAGATTTATCAGCTTAATGTATACTCTTTGAAGCCCACCAATAGTAAATTCTTGGATTATTACGTTTTCAAAAGTCCTTTGCATGCTGTACGTCTTATGTTTTTCATTTAGAACTTATTTTACCAAACCTACTTTTCTACCTCTTTTTCAACCAACTTTGATTTGTCTACACCAAGCCCTCTCAAAGAGCATTGTGGTCTTACTGTCTACGAATGACGAATTGCCATGGCTGAAGGCAAGACTAAGACCTTTTCGACTAACGAAGGTGGTTTCAGAGACAAATTGTTTGTTGCTCAATAGACAGAACCTCTCGGCTATGAACTACTTTTTAAGATGAAACTGTTGGTAAAACTGGTCCCTGTTAATGACACATTTTGGTTATTAGTTTGAAAATGTAGAATATGAACAGTAGAAACTGTTTAAACTACAATTTCGTAAGGTGCCCTTTTAAAATAAATACTATTGGCGAGTTCTTGAAGTCTGAATACTAAGCACTGGATCGTCAGGGATGTTCTTACTGTTAGGCCAAAACTCTTTTCGATTTCCCGTAGTCTTATATTAGAAATGTTAATGCCAAACTATTAAAATACAAACATATGCACAATCTAGAGAAATAGTCAACTAGACAAACAGTAAGATAACCAGCTAAATAACACAGTTTTCAGAAAATGTTCATTGGTATTTTGAATAGTTTGCTTTGGCAATATTCTATGATTATCTACCTTAGAGCGATAATCCCTCAAAAGTTGGCATTATGTACTTATGGTAAAGTTATGGTACCATGAAGTTTGGTTTGAACATTTTTGTAGTATCGTAAGCAACAAATATAAGACAAATCAACAAATCCATTCAGTCATACCAAAATGGCGGAGGAAATCCCTTTTCACCGCCATCTTGGTTCGGCTGATTAGGTTTTATTTTAGTATGCATGTGTGCCACTGTATTCCTCTAATTTCTTATTACTACAAAGTTGATTGGTCCTAACATGTTCCTAACAATTTTCATTTTCTTGTTTAGATTAGATCTAAATCCGTATTTCCATTGAGAGTTGAGTTTTCTGTTGCTTAAAGACGTTCGGGTTTGATAGAGATATTTTTGAAAATATATCCACGACTGGGACTCGTGGCGTGGTCCTGTAATCCAGCTTCATGGAGGTCAGGTTTTGAGGATGATATAGGTCTAAAGCGGCTCTGATAGTCTCAGTGATCATCTGGTGATACCCGCATCAACTCCCACCATCGTTTAGACATATCAGACCATCACCCGCGTGGTTCGGTTGGTCCTTTTATTTCCATCGGTCATTGGGCTATTAATTAATGACCCATTCTAAGGAGGAGTCGGCCTTAGTTTGTAACAAGACTACACCTCATAACTTATTAGTACCACTCATCACACTCATCCTTCACCACATATTTGCCTTAAAATACCCTCATGAGAGTGGTCGGCATCTCAAATAGTGATATAGTGATTTAGTGATACTTTTAGAAACCTTCTAGAACCGGTAGTATTATTAATAAACCCTGGTGCCCTAGGTTTCGGTTAGTACCCTAGCAGAAGTGCCTTATGCCAGTACAAACAATTTTCAGCCAAAAACACCTATCATACAAACTCGGTTTTTCCCTTTCGTGTTGTATATTTGATGAATTCAGCCACGTAGAGACAATCAAGCAGTTGCCAAGTGAGGATCCCTGTAAGGAAGGTTCGGTCTGGATCAAAAGAGAGGAATCCAGACCAAGAGTTGACTGTAGTAGACAACATTGTTTACATACTTCCTTGGTGTAATCTTTGCCTACACGTTGCTAAACAGTGCGAGTTGAATAGTCAGCTAGAAGTAGTATTAGACTAAAAAAAGGGGAAAGGTAGGAGGGGTTTTAACAGGGTGGTTCGGGCTGTATTTTGAACTTGTTATTGTTTGATACCCACATAACTGCAGATGTTCACAGGTTCATTTTTCATACACGTTTTTAATAATTGGTTTAAAATTTACTTTTTTTTCAAAACATATAATGCCTTTTTACAGTAATAGCTTTGAAATCTAACAAATACATGGAAGAAACACCGCAAGTCTTTTAACAGTCTTTTGACGAGTACATTAGGAATTTAGTTTAACACAACCCGTCTGTAGACCAATAGTTTAAGAATTAAAAAAAGGTTATACATTTTAATGTGAACTGTAGTTTATTTATTCTTTCAAAGCGAGGCTTTAGCCAAACATACATAAAGACACTAACTTTTTGGTTCCACTATATTAAACAAATATAAACAATAATAACTGTCCTTTCAAATAAAACACAATATACCTAACAGGAAAAAGGAAAAGTGCCACAGTTAAAAATGTGTTTTAGAGAAGTTAGTTTTAAACTGACTTTTTGCTCTGTAAGTGTAAATGATGTCAAACTGAGGAGTTTAAATGTATTTCATTGATATGTTATACCCACACAAAAGTTTAAACAACGAAAAATATCTCTCCTAATTCAGCTTGTCAAAAACTTTGATACTCGGTTCTGTGGGGTTTCAATCAAAATATGAGCATGCACATGATTACACAAACCTATTTTAAATTAAAGTGTTAAAATTTGAGCTCTCAACAACTGAGATACACCTTAAACGTATTTACCAGTAATAGTTAACCACCTGAACAACAACAACTTAAGTCACCGTTAAAGTTGTTATAACCCTACTTTTGTACTTCTAAAACAGGCCGAACACCATAAAGATGTCAACAAACCAACCAAAGTACCCAATAACTACAGAAATACAAGAGCCTTTTCAATCAGCTGATATTAAACTACCTCCCACACAAAGCTTTTATTTCCCGAAGTCAATAAGTTTAGTGAGATTGTTCTGGATTTAGCTCGGTCTCGGTACAACGACCGGAGTAACTGCCCTTTATTAACGACGAAAGGGGGGGAGTTTGTGTGAGAGGGGTGGAAGGGAAGTTCACTGTAAGAGAGAAACGAAATAGTGCATTATTGGCCAGGTCATGGTGATTGAGCTGTTAATTCCATTGCAAAAATAGCTTCCTCAAACGTTTCGGGCAGTTAAGAACTCCACCCATCTTCAGAGAGAGAAAAAAGCTTTATGGGTCGAGGCTTTCCTCACACATTTTGTGTTAGGTAATTGAAACGTGAAAATCTTTCAAAAACACTCATTCTTTACATCCAATAACAACCAATGTTTTGAACCATTTTTTAGTTTTTTGCCATATGGAACTTCAATTAAAATATAAAATTGTCTGTATTATTATTTTAAGTATCACATGTTTACTAAAATGTACCAAAACAACAGAACACATAACATAATTCTATTAGAATAAAGAAAAACTGATCAACTAGTTAAAGCAGGTGGCTTGAGTTAAACGAATTTTCTTTGCAATATGTTACTCTAGTTCGCAAATTTTAAGGTCTCACTTTGCCTTTTTCTTTTACAGCATAAAACATATCATAAAGAGAAAACTAATTTCGAAATAATTAAAATCGGACTACCTACTTATTTAGTTGTAATAGCGAAAGATCAGTTTTGGTCGTCGTTTTGAAACCACGCAACAGATGTTCATAGTTTTTTTGTAAACATTTATTTATCCCACTAGGGACTCTCTTAAGTACTATAAATACCTCATTGCCTGTATTTCCTAAAGATTTGTTGATCTATTACACTATTCAGTTCGCCTCTCCCCCGGTCCGCCAAGATGTTCCGCATTACCGTCGTCCCCATTGCTTTAAATTGTTCGCGAACTACGACACGTGTGATAAACCGGGAAATGTAAATATGTATAGACTTTTATGATTAAGAAGAAATAAATCACCAAAATCACTATTTGAGATGGACCACCTCATGGGGAAATATGTGGTGAAGGATAGTTTGATGAGTGGTAGTAATGACGTGTTATGAGGTGAATCTGTTACAAACTAAGGCCATCTTCCTTAGAATGGTATTAATTACAGCCCAATGACCAATGGAAATACAAGGACAACGGCTTAACGTGACCGAACCACGCAGGTGATGTATCTGATATGTTAAACTTGGAGGAAGTTGATGCGGGTATCATCAGATGATCACCAGATTATCTGAGCCGCTTTAGACCTATATTATTAAAACCTGGTCTCCATGAAGTTGATGGTGACCACGAGTCCCAGTCAATGAGAAAGGAAGAAGAAGACACTTGAAAATGGGCAACTTATTTCCGAAATGCATAGTGTGTAATAGGATCAACACATCTTTAGGACCAACAGGCAATGAGGTATTTATAGTTTTTTGTATGCTGAGGGGTACAATACGAGACATATTTAGTTACAATATCATCAACATACGGATGAAATTTTGGATTAAACTGTTTTAGGTTGAAAACTTTGTTATCATTCGTCTTACCATAAAGAAATGATTAAAATAGCTCATTTCCGAAGAAAATTCCAAAAACTATTCCCTTACACTTGGAGAGAGGGTGTTGACCCCAACACTGTGAGTAGGTTCATCAGTTTCTCTGTTGTTGGCCCTATTATTAAACCAGCAACATCTGGCAGTATTAATTACAGGACGAGGAACTTGATTCCTTGACAAGTTACACAACATCTAGTCAATACTCTGTGATAATCCATCTTACACGCACTTCCAGAACAAATTCATTTACGGTCTTAGGTTAAATTTTGATAACATCTCAGTAACATAGTTTTATACACGGTTTACTCATTTACTAACCTGTTTTATATACCTTGTACACGATTAAACACGAACAAAAGATACAGTAAATAAAATAGTAGCTGACACCAGTTTTCATTATTACAGTAGTTAGTATTTTAGTACTTGCCTGTAGGTGTCAACATAAAGTTTGTTAGGCAGGACCGGTTTCGGTCAATACAACCCATCTTCTGCTGCCTTTTCTTCTTATCTCTATATAGTAATACCATATTGGTCGTACAATTTTTAATAAATAATTCGTTCCCATCTTCATGCAATGTGTGTTAGTAATTCGTTGTTCCTGTAGTACTGTGTTATTTATTTATTTTAATTTAAAACATGACGACCACATGAATATGGAAGTAAATTATTTATTAAAAATTGTGACAACAACCAACATTATTATATAAAAGATAACAAGAAAACAAGAAGATCCTGACTAATCCGAAACCGTCCTGCTCTAGGAAATTTTATATTGACACCTACAGCAAGTACTATACCAATTACGTAATAAAAGATACAGTTTTGAGGATGTCTAAACCCAATATAGATTAAAAAAGATTGAACAATGACATCAAAGTAAAATTAAAATCTTATTCACTTGCTAAAAGATAAAGTGGTAACTGTTTATTACAACGATAATAAGTAAAACGAAGCATTTCTTTGTCTACAGTTTATTTAAGATGCGAGGAATCCCAGTTTAAAATATTAGAGCAGACATTTATATACAGTAGTTAATGTACAAGAAGAACGTTCCGGAATATACGACCTGATCCCGTCTTCATGATGAAATGAAAATACTATGTGCTTCAGCATTTCTCTCCAAAGAAATTATTATTAGATATAGTAAGTGCACTTTTGAATACCTAAAATAATCTTTCAATTTAAAAAAATGATTATGTTTAGAAAAAGGCAGGCCCGTTTAACTCGTGTTTTAGCCTATATAATCGTATTTATTTTTCAAAAAATAAAGTGGGAACTCTCTATTTTCTATTACAACGCTGTTAAGTAAAACGAGCATTTATTTGTCTACAGTTTATTGTTAACGATGAGAGGAATTCTAAGTTTAAAATATTAGAGCAGAAATTTATATAGTTCATAAACAAGAAGAAGGTTTCGGAATATACGATCTGATCCCGTCTTCAGGTAAAAAACATTAAGTACTTCAGTACTTCTCTAACAAAATAATTACTACGACATAGTAATAAGTGCACTTTTGTTTGGCTAAAATAATCTTTCAATTAAAAAAGGAGTATGTTGGAAAAAGCGTGCAGGCCCGTTTAATTCCTTTTTAACCTATACCATGTATTGCTTTTTAGAAAGTCCATGGCTCATTAGATCACTTGCAAAGTCAATCTTATTCATCAAGTCTTACTCTTTCTTTAATAATAGGTTAAGTCACCATAAAAAATGCCATTAGCGTAGACAATTATATAAATACTTTTTAATTTGCCAAAACTAAGTCAGCTCAAATAATCTCTTGACAGCCAGTGTGACAGACCTATGACTGTGAGCGATATTCCAGTAAGTAGAGCAGTTGGGTCGTTCAACCTCTGTTAAAAACTAACTTTGCTACATTCACTACAATTAACAAACCCGCCGGCTGCTGTGCTGACTTATAATTCTCCATATTAGTTACCTTAACGAGTAGCAGCGGCCCTGAGTTGTACTAGAGTGTGTCCGTTGACACTTGACTGCCGCAGTGTGTTGCTGTAATAGGAGCTTGCTAAAAGGCAAGTTTGTCGTGTTTAACGAGGCGAAATTAGGACTACCAAATCATCTCCACTTAACCTCGACTTTACCGCGTCACTTAGTCACATTACAAATTGTAAGTGGTGACTGCGGGATCGACTCTGTGCCACCGGAGGATGAGCCTGAGTCGCGTGCGAGACCAATCCGCCACGGATCCGCTATCTGCTAGTTAGGACTTTTGTGTACTGAGGTTGGAATATTTTCGACGTTTTTCTATCGTTTATTAGTGTGAACACGGCCTTTCGGGATCTGGAATCTGATCTCGTCTTCAGGTGAAAATCAACTTAAAACATAACATAAAAATTAGGGAAATAGCCCCTCTTTATTCCTTTTTTAATTTATTTAAATTTAAAACAACTAGCCTAGAAATAAACACAATATGCACAAACAAAACTTGGGAAATTAAAACACAATTAGAAAAGCCAAGCATGCCAACGGCCAGAGGCAACTTCCCACCGACTGATTGGCTGGCTGGCTAGGAGCAGAGGACCAATCACAGACGTGTATCAGGCTAACCAACTGTAAGAGATCACAACATACTTGTTTATACACAGCTTATTGAAGGGAATACATTCTTCACAGTTTTGATGAACGAGTCAGTTTCTCCTAACAAAGGAGTTGTAACAAGAACTACGAAAATTGCTTACTTAGTGAATCGCCATAACTGACCGTAGGCCAAAGCGGAACATTACGTTGATGATTTTTAGGCGACAGTTTTGGGTGTAAGATTTTAGAATGGGTGCCTTACACAGGAAAGTTTTCTGAGGCTTGTTTTTACTCCTTGGCACCGTGCTACTTCCCGCTGAAAGTTACGAGTATCTCCCTCGCGTTAGTTTAATCTTGATGGGATGTAAGAGAGACGTTATTTTAACTGAAGCTTGATAAATTGGACAATAAAAATAATATTTTGAGAACGATATAGGTCTAAAGCGGCTCAGATAGTCTCAGTGATCATCTGATGATACCCGCATCAACTCACACCAACGTTTAGACATATCAGACCATCACCTGCGTGGTTCTGATGTCACGTTCAGCCGTTGGTCCTTTATTTCCATTGGTCACATAATTAATGACCTATTCTAAGGAAGAGTCGGCCTTAGTTTGTGAAAACAAGACTACACCTCATAACTCATTACTACCACTCATCACACTCATCCTTCACCACATATAATACCCTCATGAGAGTGGTCGGCATCTCAAATAGTGATTTGGTGACTTTATATAAAAATATATCTGGTTCCCGATGTTTTAGCCTCATTATTGTTCTTGGTATGATTTTTGACAACAATGTTGACCACTTTAGAAATTATCTTTGAGATTTTTAAGCGTATTTGTTTTATGTTCTTTAACTCTTCCACATAAAGTTATTTTAGTCTCTCCTATGTATTCTTATCACAACTACATTTTACACTGTAAATACAGTTTTAGAATCATGAGTGCTTTGTCTAGGTTTGGTTTTTACTAGACTTTACCCAAGGGTATTTTGTGTAAATTTCATCTCGATCTGAGAACGCTCTTCAAGCTCTCTATTAAACACTAATAAGCCAATCTTGCATTAACTGATTTTTTATTAAAAACTCATTTTAAAAATGATTACCATATGCTTTAACTTTTTATGATGGAGAGTCAATGCTATAAGGCACCTTTAGACAGCAAAGCTATAGGAGGGACCCCTTTCAAAAGGCGCCTCATAGTACAGTTTTATATATTATGTTTTTATTTACCATTTGGTTTAAACCCTTATTCAGTATTAAAGCTCAGTATTACAAGACTTTTGATGGTTGCACAACTAATTCATACATTTACCTGTTTTATCCTTTTCTAACAAGTTTTTACACATCCAAATATATTTTTACACACTCATCCAAAAGCTTATTTTGGACCTCTTCCTCCACGGTCAACGAATGGAAGGGAATTGCTGTTAAGAGGCCAAGAAATTAATGAGTTTAACGACTTCATGCTGAAAACATTAAAAAGTATCAACTACATACCTCCACTAAATATTCGTTCCTCCATGAAGTTATTGGCAAAAATAGGCGAGAGCAATGACCTCACTGCCATACCCCTACCTGACTCATAATAATTTTAATGTAAAGTTCAAATATTAGAACTATAATTCATAACAGTGGTGGAGATAAATTTGACTATAAAAATGAACTTTTCCGGCCACTTCAGGAAGAAAACTACTTCTAGTTATCTAGTTAGTAAACTCCACCCATTCTCAAGAGACTAACCTAAAGCTTACGTAGTTTTTCCTGAAATGGCCGGAAAAGTCCGTTTTTAAAAATTAAAGTCCAGAAAAGTTCTATTTTATTATTTACAGATAGTGGGGTTCTACTGTTCTTGTAACCAATGACTCCATTTCCTTCAAACTCGAACGTAGCCTTTTTTAAATATATAAACCAAGACAATTGACCAAAGGAGGCTCATACGGCGAAATAAAGGCTCTTACAGGGTGTCTCAAAAATATTCAATTCCTAGGACTTGGCGGGAAAGTTTTATCCATTTAGGGTGAGTAATACATCTTGTTGTAGTTTTTGTAATCTCTCTTGTATTCGCCTCCAAACACTGCGACGCAATTCTTCGTATTCCTGCGTGGTATTTGCCAGTGTGATTAAACAGGTTCAACACAACAACTATTCATGTTACATTTAATTTAAGATATTATTATACTGGAGTTTTTTTCATAATAACACACATTATTTCAATTTTGTTTGCCAAACCCACTTTTATTTGGGTACTCATGAATGTAGAAAGTTTGACTGTGCTTAAAACGTTGATACTTTTAACTCTCATACATTATTAAATACATGTGTAATTTGGCTTTTATGCTTTCAAAAATGTTTTAGTGAGAACTGTACTTATTGCTTATTATATTTGACGGAGGACCCGACTCCCCTTCTGTGGAAGAGGCCGGCCGGTCCGACTTCTTGGCCGAGAACGAGGCACTGTTCCCCGCCAACCGTCCGGCCGAGGTCTCTTCTACCGTTTTTGCTTGTATCTTACTTAATGCTCGTTAGAATCGTTTTGAACTCTGTACGCCGGTAGTTTAGCTTCGCTAGAACAGTACTGAACAAACCCCGTACCTCTAGCTTGTCTATTTCGAAGGTTATACGACTTTCGTCAAACCAGTATCCCTGGGGCTAGGAAAGTTTTCCGTTACTACGTAAACGTTTTTTCTTTCCAACTTTGACGTATTTTACATTTTCGGACGCGTCTTGTTGCCCTTAACACGAATAAGCTAAGATCGTGAAGATATCTTTACCTGTTTTTGAGTTATATACCGTGCCGTCTGCACTTGGCCGAAAACAAGGCACCGTCCCCACCAACCGTCCGGCCGAGTCGGCCTAATTTTCCTTCAGTATGTGGACTAATTATACATTTTTGAACCGCCTTGATGAGCTGAAAACGAACTTGTGACTCCCGCCACCGTACCTTAAAACGTTCGAACGTTATTAGCAAAAACCTTTCTCACGATCTGATATTTTCTAAAGTTTTCGAATTTATTGACTTTTGAACTAAGATCTATGAAGTCCCCACAGTACGCTACCTCGAGAACGGTTCCCTGACTCGTGGCAGAAGCGTTGATCACTAAATCACTATTTGAGATGCCGACCACTCTCATGAGGGTATTTTAAGGCAAATATGTGGTGAAGGATGAGTGTGATGAGTTATGAGGTGTAGTCTTGTTACAAACTAAGGCCGACTCTTCCTTAGAATGGGTCATTAATTAATAGCCCAATGACCAATGGAAATACAAGGACCAACGGCTTAACGTGACTTCCGAACCACGCAGGTGATGGTCTGATATGTCTAAACGATGGTGGAGTTGATGCGGGTATCATCAGATGATCACTGAGACTATCTGAGCCGCTTTACACCTACTATATCATCCTCAAAACCGGACCTCCATGAAGCTGGATTACAGGACCACGCCACAAATCCCAATCAAAAGATTTATTTATTTATGGCAAATCAACATAACATTAAAGAGTCTTAAGTTCCAGCGCGATGATTTTAAGCGTAAATATTCATATTAACATTTATATTAATAAAATTTAATATTTAATATGTGTTATTAGTAGATATGTTTGGGCCAGATTTATCACAAAGGCAAATGCAACGCAGGCCTGTGAAGAATTGCTTTGTCTCATTTGAAGGCATGGCCAAGAAACAAGCAAACTTGTAGCAAGCAAATAATTAGAAATCAGCTAAATTAAAAACTTATTAGTTTGGTTAACGAATTAAAATTAAAATTAAAATTAAAAAGGTCGGCGTTTACTTTGTTTTTCTTTTGTATCCCAGATAACTAGTGTACTTAAAACACTATAAAAGGTATATCAGTTTTATTGTACGTACAACATGTATTACAGTAAGACCCGAAATAAGTCGATAGTTATTGCTTTCAACTGTGTCTCAGAAGGGGGTTTTTACGTCTTAAAATAAAATGGGGCATCAATCTCTATTAAACTTAGCATTCCAAAACTTCGTTTAGTTTTCCAACGTAACGTGATTATGATACGGGTTTATAAAGGCGGAAAGTACCAGAAAAAACGATAAAATATACAATACGTCGTTGAAATATTAAATTGATGTGATAAAAATCTTACGATTGTAGTTTTAAGCGTAAAGTTGATGCGAGTACCAATTTTATGACACAATTTGTGTACAATAAAATGGGGTTTCTCGGTTCAAATTGATAATTAGTTACCCATATTCAAAAGAAAATCACAAAACAATTAATTATCCACATTTTGTTTAATAGTTTTGCGGCTAGTAGACTTCGCAGCGCATTCAGGTTTTGAGGATGATATAGGTCTAAAGCGGCTCAGATAGTCTCAGTGATCATCTGATGATACCCGCATCAACTCCCACCATCGTTTAGACATATCAGACCATCACCTGCGTGGTTCGGAAGTCACGTTAATCCGTTGGTCCTTGTATTTCCATTGGTCATTGGGCTAGTAATTAATGAACCATTCTAAGGAAGAGTCGGCCTTAGTTTGTAACAAGACTACACCTCATAACTCATTACCACCATCACACTCATCCTTCACCACATATTTGCCTTAAAATACCCTCATGAGAGTGGTCGGCATCTCAAATAGTGATTTAGTGATTTTAAAGTCCAGACTAACACGCAGCTAATTGCTTAAGCTCCGCTGGCGTGAATGAAGCGAATTTCTTTTGCAATTTCTTACCTGTTGAAAGTTCATAATTTCGGTGTTATTACTTAAATATATAGACTTTCTTACCGGTTATTTTGTTTAAAACTACGCATGGATAAGAATATGTCTTAGGCTAAGCTTTACTTGATAACGAGAGGAGTTTTTGAAACGTCAGCCTCATTTCATTTTAACCATAAAAATAATTTATCTCTTAGGCTTTCGTGGCCGGTGTCACAACTGTAATCTAGTTCTTCCGATTCATAATAATTAGCTGGAAATATTTCTGTCTCGCTGTAGAATACCATCTTCAGTCACTTACTGTCTGAAACCGAGATACTTGCTGTATGCTATCCTATTGGTAGATGCCAACCGTCGATGTTCTCATTGGCTGTGACACCATCGAAAGACTTTAAGGACTGGTTGCCAGCTTTTTGAAAGTTTAACGGTGTACTATTTGATGTTTTGGTCCGGTTTTTAACAGGAAAAACTAGATTATAGTTCATACAAATTATATTGTTTAGGTATAACAACCACAAAAAATTTTGTTGAAAATAGTCGTGAATAAATTACATTGAAATTTTACTTAAAACTGGTAAACATTAATTATTTTGACTATTTTTAAATTTCTTAAAGGTTCCACTTAAGGCAATTTTCTAGAGTGGTTAAATTGAGCCTTTTCGTACACACTAACTATATACAAAACGTGATATGTTTTAAAATACATTATTACCTCCTGCAGAAGACGTGAGGAAGTAAGAAATAATAATCTCACAGTTGATTAACAGCCTAAATATTCAATACATACTTTTTTCTCACTCTTATTTACTTTACAAAACGAAACGTAAATACTTTCAATTGAAATACAGACGAGAGTTGTCTTGGCTTACTTACTTTAACTGATTAACTGAGTAAGAACGATGTATTATTGCACGAATATGTTGTTGCTTAGACGACTTTTGGTGTGTGAACTGCTCATACTTTCTCGTGACATCTGTCATCAATGACTTAAATGCAATACGAGATGTATTTGTTGATTTACATAAAGATACCTGTATGGTCCCAACATAGCGTGGTAATCGTCATACCATCATTCCTATTGTCTTGTTCCAAGTTTTCTAGGTGGTAATCCTTGGCTTGATTTTAAATTTCGTTACACTTCCTTTATCAGTATGAATTTACTTAACATACAAGTAATTATACTGATCTCAGATAGTCTCAGTGATCATCTGATGATACCCGCATCAACTCCCCACCATCGTTTAGACATACCAGACCATCACCTGCGTGGTTCGGAAGTCACTGCTAAGCCTTGGTCCTTGTATTTCCATTGATCATTGGGCTATAACTAATGATCTGTTTTAAGGAAAAGTCGGCCTTAGTTTGTAACAAGACTACACCTCATAACTCATTACTACCACTCATCACACTCATCCTTCACCACATATTTGCCTTAAAATACCTCTCATGAGAGTGGTCGGCATCTCAAATAGTGATTTAGTGATAATACAGTCTCTGCTCTTTACCACTGGAAACGGAATTGAGAAGTGTTATTCTCTTGGATTGATGGGTGTTGTTACTATGCACTTTGGAATGTTTTGGAGAAGTCGAAATTTCATAAATTCTGCTTTCGAGGTAATCCTTCCATTTATTAATATTTTAAGGACCTGGAAATTGCCCTGAAATACTCCAAAACTATCTCTAGCAGAGCACTTCATACGATAGTTAGAGAACAATATTACTGATTTGGCTGTTGAACAAAGATCATAAAACCAATTCATACCCAAGTTGACGTAGTTAATCGTTAAGATAACATATAATCGATAACTACAATCGATTTATAGTTTTAATACATCAAAGACTGATTTTTTTATAGTATGTACAAAGTGTGCTTATACAGTATCAATTCCACCGTAGCTAAGTAAAACCTGAATCTTAAATCTTGTACAAAAATGAATGTAACTCGGCCTATATATACTATGTTCCTTAATATGAAAATCTCCAATTTTCAGTGTATTCAAACGGTTTGAAGAGGTCTCGATGAAATTTGTCTTAGTCCACAATACAGTGCTATACCAGTTTTATTATAAGAGCAAACATTCATTAATTTTGGAGATAAATTTAATCGGGTTTAAGATACGATCGAGCTTCAAAACAGCAATTGGGTTTCATCACTACAATAAATGTATAAATTAAAATAATTATTTAAATTTGAGATTTGCCGTAATAACTCAAAGAACAATGTAAATAACATCAGCTTCTTGTTGTAAAGACATTTGAAACACTAACAAAGTTTTGGAGGCAAAATTATTAACATTAACGATCAACATTACTTCACGGGCGGAAATCAAATTTAAAAATAGTTTAAATTTGTGGATTACTATTGAGAAATGGTAATAAAATGTTCATATGGACAATCAAACGTGTGAATACACCAATGACAGTAAAAGACCAACGCAGATATCAGCCATAATTTGGGATGTGACAGAGATAAGATAAAATAAGCGTGCAGAATGCACATTTAACTGTTGAATATACTGTTTATTGTTGCAAATCCATCTTCATCACAAATGGTTTCATTACTTTAAATACGTGAACTACCAAGCTATTATTACTAAGATTCATTATCAGTTGGTAGAGAGCTTAGGATCAGTAGGACCATTTTAGCAGCTGTTCAACTAAGTACATTGATTCAAGGGATTTGAATGGTAATAGACATTTTATGTTGGTAACTGTAACTTTATTGCACATAAATAGATACTATCTACATGCTTATTTACAGAGAAAATAAATTAAGGCGTAGAGTATCGCTTAGTGGTGGAACGTAGCAGGAAAAAAGATCCAGCAGGCCAGGCAGGGGCGGCGATGAGGGGCGAAGCGAAGATCTGGGACGGTAGGGTGGTGGGTGGAAGAAGGGATGGAAGGATGGAATGGAATGGAAGGCAGTGGAAGGGGTGGAATGGAAGGAAGGAGGGGGGCAGTGGGGGTGGTGGGGCGGCGTAGCCGAGAGGAGAGACGTAGCCAGCCGAGACGGCGGCGAAGAGGAGGGAGAGAACGGCCTGGAACAAAACACAAAATAGTTATTAAACACCATTCTAATATCTGTAACTACAGCAATACTTTCGGTTACATGACCTTGCTGCAAGAAGGTTAAGGATGGTAGCTTGACAAAGCTTACTCAGATGTATATGAGAGAGTTTTTTACAATAATCAAACATACTCAAGGTTGGAACAAAACCGTTACTATTCACTCTAAAAATGAAGGAGTGGCCACTTAGAAAGAGAGAATCTTCGCTCTTTTGGGTGTTGAAACCCAGCCACTCTCATTGGCTCGATTTTCACTCTTTGGAAGTAATTTTCACTCTTTAAAATTTAAAATGTTGGGTTTCGGTAGAATTCAATATTATTAGTTTTGAATAGCCTTAAAGACATTCTGTATAACTGAGTAAAAATACAAGACTAAATACTAAACAGGGGGCAACGGACCGATAACAAATCACGTGGTAAGTAAATCGTGGGAGTAGACGACGACGAGACCAGATTGTGGCGAAACTTGGACACAGCTGTGGGAACTGTGACGCAACAGCTGATCCACATCACATAACCTATCGGATCAGCTGATCACGCATTGTTATGTGATGTTTTGGCGGGAAGCCAATGCTACCAACCGCGCCTTCACTCACTGCCACCTAGATTGTCACTCCTGCCCTACATTTTACTGTGTACACGACCGCTCGTTGCACGTCCGCTGAATTTTCAACAGCAGGCGCTTTTATGGAAACTGGTTTCTTGATATGTGACACTACAATTGAATTGAGTGATTATAGTTATTCTGTTGTGAGAAAGTCACGTATGTCTGTCCATATTTTGAACTAATAGACAAGTACTTATTGAGCTTTTTGTTACTCCCTAGCATTTTTTATTTACAAAACCGTTATTCGACGTTTTATTTTTGTGCATTCTCCTTTTAAATTTATTGAGTAAAATAAATACAATACAAATGTAGGCTGGTAAAGTACAATTTTAATTTTGAGTTTAAACACTTGCTTAGTACAGTTGTTTGTATCAATTACCTTCGAATTTTCTGATAAGAATCTTTGAATGTTATGGTGAGAGGTGTTATCTTAGATTTCAAAGATGGCGTTTTTTTAGGTAACGAGTATTTATAAATGTTGTTTGGTACTGTTTGAGATTTTATAAAACCCAACTGGTACGATTATATTCATAAACGTCAATACGGTTTTAACATATAAGAAAATTGAGGGTGTTACTATATGAAATACATTAAGTTAGTTTACATATTTACAAATCACTTTGAATACATAATTATGATTTTGTTTGCTGAAAAATAGGAAATGGAAACTTTTGCGAACAGTTTTGACAAATGATTAATTTTATTTAAACTCTTTGAAATTATTTTAAAACAATAGAATGGATGAGACACAAAAGACGTATAGACAGTGTAAGCGTTTGGTCTTATCAGTGGTTACGATGATTAGTATTGTCACACTTGTTCTAGCAGTTACTGCTTGGTACGTAGAATTAAGTGTTATGTGAAATTATTTTCCTGCCTTACATTTAGTTAATTGATTTTTGGTTCAAATGGTGAAACCTCTGCACATCTACTTCATTCCAGTGTGACTGCTTCTAAAGATTTGTAGTTTGGTACATTTTGTTTGTATAGTTAAAGTAAGAAAAAAAGGAGGTTTGATGTTTTGTTTCAAAACATTTTACGTCCAGGTGTTTAAGAAAAATTAGCAGTAAGTTTTAGGATCCTTAAGTAATAACTTTGTTACACTTTTACAGCTATAGATTTTTACAGGAAGCTTAAAAACACAACGTTGATAAAATAATCCCCGTTGATAAAGTAATTTAATACTAACATCTAATTTGGATATATTTGAACACAAATGAAATCAGATTAGGGTTAAAGTTAAGGACATTGTGTTGTGCGAGTAATTTAAAAAAGAAAACGTAGTATAATTATGAAAATATAACCTTAAACTCCATAGGACGACCCACTTATATTTTTTAAGACTTTGAATATATATACTAAAGGTATTTAACTGTGGGCGTGGTAAAAAAAAAGAAAAACCTGTTTCGTAGATTTGATGTTAATTTATTGTAAATCAAATACTAAAGGTATTTAATATAGTAATAAAATAAATCTTTAAATACATTATACGTTTTTTTATTTTAGGACCATACTTCACGACCTAAATATTAAATAAATATTATAATCAAGAAAACGAATAATAACTGTTTATTGAAATTATTTTTCAAAATTTGTGCAAAAGAGAAATAGGCTTGTAATTTTAACGAGTCTTGCAACTACCATTTGTTAATTTTAACATAACTTTCGTCACAGTAGTATTTTGTTACACAAACTTATTAACTGAAACAATTTAAAATAAAATAAAAATTAATTTTCATAAACAAGACTCAAGGGAAGGGTACTCACAAGCTTGAACATGGTGGTGAATGAGGTCTGTGTGAACTGACTGTATGTGTTGAGAAGGAGAGGTGGGTTATATAGGAGGGTTCGGGGTCAAGCAGGGTCCACGCCCATCGCGTCCACACACCTTCCTTCCCTTCGTCCTTCCATCAGGGAGATCCGAGATGAGAAGGAATAAAGATGGTGGAAAGAGGAAGGGGTGGATTTGGAGTTTCTTTGACTTAAGGGTGGATTCAGGGCTGGTAGTCCTGTTATCATTCTAGGGTTGCGTCTGGACAAACTTGGGTGGATGGAGCACCCTCTTCATCTCTGAGGTTGAAATATTATTTAACGTTTTCCACCGTTTGTAAACAAGAAAGTATGACGTTTTAGTATCGGCAATATTTTTTACGTAAAAGTAACCTAAACATACTGTACAAAACATTAGGAAATGAGATGTCATCAGCGTAAGCTGACCAGTCAAGCCCATCCCAGCAACATGAACTTTTATCGTTATTGTTTTGTTAAAATTTGGGTTACTTTTCACCTGAAGATGGCATCAGATTGCAGATCCCAAAACTTCGTGTTTTCTTGTTCACCAATTATAAAATCGTCTGTAATAATATTTCAAACTCAGAAAATCTCCCATCCTCAAAAACAAACTACAAAAAAAGAACCCTCTTGTTCAGTTGGTCAGAATTAGGAGTTCTACAAAGGGAATACGGAAAAATTAATTCAAAGGGCTTATTGGTATTATTTAAATATAATACAAGTTACTCTCTAAAAAGACTCACGTATCTTAGTGTAAATATAGATACCAAATTAACTTAGTGTAAACTGATACTTTTCTGTCATTATTACTTGTATGAGTTTGAGTTGTGTGGGAGATAAACTGTTTAATAAAGAACAATAAATGTATGATAGAAGACAAGTAGATTTTCTTTTCTCTGGAGTGGACTTGTCACCAGTCAAGGTTTTACTTTAACCTTAGTCACTTTATAAATCACACATAGAATAGGAAATACATTTTCGTCATAAGATGGATTAATATCATTTTCCTGTGTACACTTTTGAATTTTTAGTATGCATCGGTAATTTCAAGGTTAAAAAGTAAAGGTAAAGTTTGTCTTGTTTAACGAGGCGAAGTTAGGGCTACAAAGTCCTCTCTACCATTCAACCTCGACCTTTACCCAGCGTTACCGTTAAGTCACATTACAAATATAAGTGGTGGTTGCGGGGATCGAACCCGAGCCAGCGGAGTGATCAGCTCCGGAGGCGTGCACGATTTCAACCCGCCACGGGTCCTTTAAAGTATAAGACTGATTTATCGTCGGGTTATTGCGATGTTTTATTATCATTAGTAAACAGGAATCAGCAATTGATGCCGTCTTCAGTTTTTCTGCTAAGCAATGCTCGAATAATCTAGACTTCTAAATCTGGAGGTTATATGAGCCTATTAGTCTATTAGCAAATTACAAATCTCTCAAGATCCACTATTAGCACGTACTAGCTGACCTGACTGTACACTGTACATGGTACACAATGCTGTGACCAGACTGTACTCGTGAGATAATCTATCAGCTGTATTGTGTGCGGAGATGGACCATTGTCTGTGCTGGACAGCTGATCGGACATGATCTGACCATCATGAGCAAGGCCCAGACAGGACACTGGGCTAAATATACACATGGCCAACACACGTGTAGGGACACAATTGAGTGGCCTTTGAGACGAAATATGAGGTCATAATAATTAAGAAGCGATAGCACTGAATATTGAATTTTGATGTGTAATTAATTTCCTAATAACAATAGCAATGGACAAGTTAAAACGAGTTGCAATAATTAAAAATGACACATGATTTCACACTTATTCTACGTCTACACATAACATCAGACCTGGCTTTTAAGAGGTAGGGGACAAAACTAAAAGTATTCATTCCTAAAACATTTATTATTAATAAATCCTCCATGAGCTCATCCCCTGAGTAATAAGCCTTGCTTATAAGATAACCTTTTAAGCAAGATTTGAAAGCCCTGGTGTTTTCTCCTTCTCTTTGATACTCAGGGAGGAAGTGTTTGATACCTACTTGCATGGATAATTGCTAAAATTGGACAATTTATGATGGACTATCCCCACTAGTGATAAAAGTTATCCAATTACGCGCGGGAGAGGTGGCAGCACTGCAGTTACTCGTTACGGCTGAGCAGTCCAAATAACGAGCGACGTTTCGGGATATACTGCTGCGGCCTTCGTCACGATACCACTGCGGACCGGGCTCACCTCACGTTACAACACAAACACTGTGCGCAATCTAGTGTGAGATTTATGCGCTTTCGTTCACCTCTGAGGCGGAGAGATTGATAAGATGTTGATGGTTCAATCCGTGTTCAGTACGTCAACGAATAAGTCTTTATTTTTTTGTGGTAAAGTTATACCGTAAAGTCCTCTCTATCCTGTAACAAATTAATAACAAAATGAAGAGCTGTGAGAAAGCACCGTGATGGTCCCAGTAGTGCATCTCATCAAAAGAAACCGGTCTTCGCTGGGCCACACTTAAAGGCATGAAAGCAAAAATAATAACTAGATTGGAATTTGCAGGGAAGTCACTGAAGAGAGAGACCAAGAATTACCTGGAGAAAAGTATAAGTAACGAAATAGAACAATTTCATGGAGGTGGCTGGGGGATGTTGTTTGAGTCCCTCTACTCCCCAAGAGGAGTGAGAGGAATCACCTAAAGTAGTATTTTTTAACGTGTTCTTCAAAACATTTTACGCTAAGAATAAAACGGTGTTTTAAATCACTTGCTTAAACTTGTAAATACAATTTTCAATTGCAAAGTAGACAAATAGAAAAATTGTGTTTGTTAATAAGTGCTTACTTTATCCTTGTTAACAGAATCGTTCAAATGTATTAATTTTCCATCTGATCTTTAGTAAGATCGAAACAAGTCAATACACAACAAACACGAGCCACACGAAATAAAACATTACAAATCCAACCAACCGTGAAAAATATTCAAATTAACAGTTTGAGACAAGACTGTTTCTTCAGTATAGGTAAAACTATTGAAATCACTTAAATACCATCAGGTTAACTGTCCAGTAATGGTCTTTAAATGAACACAAACAAGAATTGTACTAAACGTTACTCTGCTTATAAGGAATAATATGATACTTTCTTTACTATGAGCTTTGAAAGCTAACAACTAAATAAAGTTGTTACGTATCGTTGCTAACTATATAGCAGTTCTCAATCCACGACTTTTAAAATAAATAGCTAACCCAATTCAGCCAAAACCAAAATAAATATTGTATTGCATGAACATTTACATGAAATACATCTCAATCGTCAACAATTTGACACCTGGAATGTTCCTTTCGTTCTAACATCAAAATCTCTTTCATATACAATTTTACAGTCACTCTTCTTTTCAATTTGAACTGTACTGCTCTAGTCCTTAGTAAGTCAGCCAATTAAAAGGTATCCTACAAAATTTCCAACCTCAGTCCTGTTCTAGAGTTTCAAGTTAGTTTTTATCAAGAAAAGAGTGCTGAGAAAGAAACAGAAGGAAAACACATAGCCTGGTCTAATACCAATCCGATAACAAACTTATCCCAATTCAAAATCCAATCACGACGAAATTTCATTAAGCCCAATCAAACCATCATCTGCAAGATAACGATGACCTAGTGAATTCAATCTTGTCTCAAAGTGAGGACTGGGTGTGGTCGAACAGCTGTCTCTGGAACTCAATATGTCACTTTCTGCTCAGACGCTTCTAATTCGGCCATCAGTTACGTGCTCTTGGCAAAAAATCTACATGCAACACATTGTGTCATTTCCTGCTTTCTTCCTTGCTCGTTTTGTAATGGGCTTGTCAACTTGCCTGGTGATGGTTCCGTGTGAACGTGTCTTCGGGGATTGTCAGTTTTGAGGGATGGTTTGCACCAGTGTGCCAAATGTCATTGATAACCAAGCAAGAGATAAAGAAGAAAAGTAGAAAAAAGGATCAAAAGGATAGAAGACCATGCAAATCGTGGTTTTATTATACGAGTAAATTTCTTTGAGGTTTGTTATTGACGATGGTACTGCAGACATTTTCCATGTTGGTGAGCAAAAAAGATTGCAGATCCCTTCTTCAGGTGAAAAGGCCTGAATATTGTTTTCCTACGAATACATGTTGGATGTTTTGACAGATTCATCTTACTTTTTCAAGTACATCAATGTTATTGGTATGTACAAATAATTTAGAACAACTTATGGTTTGAGCATGGGTAGTTTGAAATATTTAATAAAACGGATCACTTCAAGTAGTGCTCCTATATATTTGAGCTTGAATTTCGTGTATCCTTTCTGAATTTGAAATACTTCATTGTTTTCAATTATTATAAGTCAAGGTTTAGTTTCGCCCTCCTTAATCCTTGGTGGATTAAACTCTTTGCAAAGCAAGTAATCAAAAGTTACAAAATTTGAAGTGGCAGCATCATGTTAAAAAAGATTTCCCAAACACACTCATGATCCAGGATTGCCAAACTTACCAAGAAACACGTTACTAAACCCACACATGTTATTACACAATTAATCACAACCAGGAACCGATCAGCCCATGAATCGACAGACTCCCAGAATAGCCCTGCGCCCGGAGGATCCCGGAGACCTTGAAGGTGCAACTTCCCGGTCCAGTGTGTCGGGCGGAAGCCAGGTGCCCGTGGGGGGTGACTGTCAAGGTCAGTCAAGGTTGTGGGGAGGTGTGGTGCCCCGCGGCACCTCCAGATAGCAGCACGTCACTCTATTCCTAGAGAACCGGTCACCAGCGCTCCAGTCACCAGTACATGCAATATTAGAATGTTCTCTCGGGCTTGTTGGGAATTTGTGGGTTTTTGCAATGTATTTTGATAACAAGGTTAATCCAACCTTGTTATAAATAATGCTAGTGTTCAAAGTCATTCTAAAATGTGTTCACATTTTTATTATGATTAGCTCAAGATGGTCGCGGATCTGGTGTCATCGGTCGTTCCTACGCCATGGGACAAAAGCCTAAAACTGCACCATACGATTTAAATTTACCAAGTTTTGAATACACAGTTTATATAGATATAACCTTGAGTCAATAAACATTGTTTTACATCCAATCAATAGACTAGAAACATAAATTATCCATGTAAAATTTGGTCAGATTTGGGAAAAACACAGTTAATGGGCTACGCCTATAATCAGTTTTCGTGACTCACTGCGTAGAGATTAGTTAGTCATGTTAAGTCTTTTTTTTTAAGACTATTCGTTCATTAAAGTTCTAATTAGTTAATTCTGTTTAAAAACTCTTTGATTTTCTAAGAATTCCTTTACTAGGAAGTATTTGTGTTCTCTGTTGCAGTTGGACAGTCTGATTCACGGCTGTGATTGGTCGTTCACTGCTCCAAGCCAGCCAATACGGCTGGCCAGGAAGACAGTCAGTGTGCAGCTGGCCGTAGACGTGCTTAATTTTTTATTTGTTTGTATTAAAGTTGTAAAGTTTTTGTACATGTTGTATTGTTTTCTAGGGTAGCTGTTATAAAATTTAATCAGTTTAATGGAGAAAAAAGGCTTGTTATTTGGCAATGGGTGACAGATCAGCTAGTTCCCTTCCGAATGTGTTTTGTTACATTTCACCTGAAGACGGGCACAGGTTACAGTAATATCTGAAACGTCGTGTACTTTTGTTCACTCAAAAACGATGGAAAACGTCCGTGATAATATTTCAACCTCAGACTCTTAGATTTGTGTATGGACATTTTACTACTAAAAGATAAAATTTAAAATGTTCTGACCCTACGCAGTGACATAATATCGAGTCTGATATCTTCGGATTACGAGGCACCCTCTACAAATCCTCAACAAACGCCTCGATCATGATCACTTCCACAGTGTCCTGTAGGACATTGTTGCCTGCAGACTCCACTCTTGGACCCTAGCCAGATAGACAGCAGAGAAAGATCACAACTCCAAGAGCAGTCTTGTTGTAGTCTGGTGTTATGCAAATGTGGGGAAGAGTGGGCCAAGGTCTTACACTGGACACGCTCCTACGCTCACAGGTGTGAGTGTCAGGGAGCACTCATATGTCATCTGTGAGGATCGGGGATCTGGTGGTGTTAAGGGTGTGCAGTAACGGTCGGCCATTTTCCTCTATAAGACCAATGTAAAACGTGTTTTTGGGGCACCTCACGTTTTCAATTTTAGAAATATGACAATTTACTGTAGTACCTCCACTGACTACTTTTCGAAAATCCTATTAGTTTTGTAATTATAAAAATACAATACGAAATGTCATCACATTTTGGTCATATGCCCGGGTTTTATTACTAAGTGAGTGGAAAGGCGGCTCAGCAGAGTCAATTACACATTCTAAAAAAATGTAAGAGTAACATTATTTAAAAAATTTGTGTTGACATTACTTTTAAGGACATTGTTCAAGGTTACAGCCACTAAATCTTTGTAACAAACTCAAGGTTACTGTGACTTTTAATACTGGATCGTACGAGCAGAAAAAATACGATTCAGAAGTTCCCGGACAACAAACGTCAATAAATAATAATAATATTCTAGTTCATCTGGTTCAGACCTCGTCAAAACATCATTATAATTTGCTTGAAATATTTCGGTCTCGCTGTGGAGTACCATCTTCAGTCACTGATTGGTTAAAACCATGATATTTTAACGCGGTGTGAACCGGAAGAACTAGATTGTAGTTGTGACACCGACCGCAAAAGCCTAAGAGTCGTAGTAAATAGTAATTTTGTTTTCATCTAGGCTATTGAATGAAAAGACAGCACAAAATTTCTCACAAAAGGAGTGGGTTGGAAGCAGAGTTTCTAAATTGTATTCCGGTTTCGAGATTATTTTTCCGTCTACGTCTCAAATTGTGGTTATACTTATCAACTAAAACTTACTTATCCTCTAAAATGCGAAAATAGGTTTCCGTTATAAGCATTACTCCAACAGGTTGACAACCAAGAGACCCACTGGAGATCGTTCTCGACGCTTGGAATACGGGGAAAAAACTTGAATTGGAAAGGTTAAATAATTCTTGGATTGAAATTTACCGAGAAATATTCGTTGGCATTCTTTTCCTCATTCATAACACACCACTGGCATTTTCAAGGTCTAATTTCGATTCGTGAATCTTTTTGCTTCCTGAAAACCTTCCACCTTGACATTTAAACCCAAAACCGTTCTTTAGTCACAATCAGAGTAAGTTTTTTATTACTACTTTTGTAAATGGCAATAAATATTATTATCTCAAATTGCGGAAGCAGGAACTATTCTTGACATTTGTAGTTTTTATATTTAACTATTAGCCAGGGTGGTGTTATACACCAAATAATTATAATTACAGTTCGTGTGGCATAAAATGCCATTTTGGAGTGGAACACCTCCCTTACAAGTGACTTCCGTTGGACCGAGTTTGTTGGTTAGTGAACAGTTTTATAAAGTTTCATAGTCGTCTTTATTATATTGTCTATCAATTGTACAAGATAGGATATAAAGGAAAGAATAGATAAAAGGGTATAATAGGAAAACATCTCTATATTTCGTTTTAAAACAAACTTTCTCAAGAGAGAAGAGAACAATAAAAGGAAGTTATTTATAAAACAAATGTCTACATTGCAAACCAGATGTGCATCTTAATATTAACAAATTTTGTAACAAGTTAAAAACAAGAAAATATGCAATTTGTGATACTGGCTATAATTTGGACAAGAATTTGAAAACAACATTGAAAGGTAAGCTATCCAAATCTGAGGTCAATGCCATCAGGCAATTTAGTTCTTAAAACTTGTTGATGGGCAACTTCCATGTGGGTTAATGAAACGCGATTACAATTTTCTTTAAGAAAAACATTCATTAAAACTTTGGGTATGATTCAATACATGGGTCAAAATAGGATTGATACCAATTTTGAGATTAATATCACTACGATTCTTATTCATACGAATATGCAATGAAGAGACCAGGGACCAGGTTATTCAAACTTAGAGACAACCTTTGAGAAAATTGAAAACATTTTTTCTCATCTCTACAACAAAAAAGAGCATCGTAAACGGAAGACTTCAAGATCATGTTTTGAGAAACTTTTTCTAAAGTGACTAATTCTCTTAATTGAACTCAAACCTCTTTATTATAACAAAATAAATTGCATGACACTCGTCTAATAATGTTTTATCAATTCATATATATTTAACTCTTAGCTTACGCGGCCGGTGTCACAACATGATGAGTTTGAATATCAGGTCAAACATCATAATAATTAGGTGAAATATTTGGTCTCTGTTGAGTACCATCTTCAGTGACTGATTAGCTGAAACTGGTACAGTGACTGAAGATATTTCTAGAATATTTCACCGTAATTATTATGATGTTTTGACGCGGTGTGAACCGAAGAACTAAACATATATATGTATTGAATATTTATTCTTATTCCACCTCTGGTTGGCACAACTGACTCGGCGCCACATTACGCAGCCATGCGAAGGATCTAGAAGCCATGCGTTGACCTCATTTTTCTCGATGCCTGGTCGCCTTTTAAAGAGATAATAACCGCCAGTAAGTGTTGATATGGCCCAGATGTTTGAAAGTTCTACACTACATCTCAAGCACACTCACTCTTCCGTGCTTGTCAGAGGTCTTCTAATCACCTAGAATACACATTGTAATGAAGTAACGAATTAGAACTTTGTTTCTAAAAATATCATTGCACACAATGATATCACTAAATCACTATTTGAGGTGCCAACCACTCTCATGAGGGTATTTTAAGGCAAATGTGTGGTGAAGGATGAGGATGAGTGGTAGTAATGAGTTTTGAGGTGTAGTCTTGTTACAAACTAAGGCCGACTCTTCCTAGAATCGGTCATTAATTAATAGCCCAATAATCAATACAAGGACCAACGGCTTAACGTGACTTCCGAACCAATGCAGGTGATGGTCTGATATGTCTAAACGATGGTAGTTGATGCGGGTATCATCAGATGATCACTGAGACTATCTGAGCCGCTTTAGACCTAAAATAATACGATACGATACAAAACCTACAAATAATAATTTTAAGTGTAGATAGAATAGGATGGATTATGGTTTAGGAAATGGTCATTGAGAAGTTCTTTGAATGAGAATATGCACACATGAAACTAACGAAGAATAAACTATTCATTTAGAATAAAATAGTTTGCAGAAAGTAACAAAGCACAAAAACAACCAGACAAATATTCAAAGTCTGTTATTTATTTTTAATAAACACAAAGTAAATGAAGAATGAACTGGATTCAAATCAGAACGGGAAGTAAATAATTTGGTTTGTTACGCCAAAATTTGAAATAAGTAAACAATTATATCGAATTTATAAATTAATTGAGCAAACAAAACAATATTGATCAAATGTAGAAGGGAGCTGTATTAACAAACAAACCAATAAATTTTTCTTATTTATCGAGAAGAGGTTTGGACTAGTTCTCTACAGCATCCAACCTCGACCTTTACCTAGCGTTTACATCGTCTCCATATTGGCAAACGAGTTCCGAAATTTGATATTGCTTTACACTCTAATTAGAGCTTTTGTGAAAGTGCTCCAACCAAACATTTTAAACGTCAATATTTAATTCCGAAAAACAGCCTGATGTGGATCTAGACAGTACTTAAATTCAGTTTTATTACAAAATCTGTATGGTCCACAATCTTTTAAGACCTTCTAAACCTTCTGCGACAACTATTTACTTTTACAAAAAATAACAAAACCGACCTTTCGCAATGTTTTGTGAACGTGTTGCGTCTTCAGATGTCAATTAAACCGTTCTACTTTCCAGACACAAAGTGCTTGATGTATCTAGTGACCAGAGGCTAACAACCAGTTGTCCTTAGACTGCAACACACCTTGCACATGGCTCTGAAAATATACCATCTTTCAATCCCATTCGTGAGAACCAGGTTAATCTCATATTTTGTTAATAATTACTGTACTTACGTTTACACTGCAAAATTGAGGCTGAAAATAACAATGCAGGGATTTAGCTGTCGAATTTCCTTTGGAAAATGAGATATTCATGCCTTCAGCATGGGAAGATCCAGGCCCGGGACCATGAAGCACCGATCCTGACCCCCAGAACACGTTTTGAGAATGTTTTCAAAACTGTATACATATGTATCATCTTACATCTCCAACGGACTTTACCAAATTTGGTACAAATGTTCCGTTTGTAAATATCACAACGAGTTTGTTAACCTGCAACAACCCTGAACCCTCTGAAGGATTTCACGAGGTTTTAATTATCTAAAACCGTAAATTTCGTCCATTGTGATGACATTTGAAATAGGGTTTCTTTTCAGGATATGTAGTATAACTTGCAGTAAAAGACCGCAAATCTGAGGCCGAAGGTCGAAGCGAGGCTGTGAGCGTAGTGAACAGCCTCGTAACACTCGTCGGAACAAAACATAAAACTGAGGCCGAAGGCCGAAGTGAGGCTCTGAGTAGAGCAAATTGAGTAACAAATTGCGGAAAATTGATCAACTCATGATTCACACGCTTTAACGCTTAGCTGCGTGTCGTCCGGTTTGTTGAATGTTGTCTAAGTCTAGTTGAGAGTTATGCACTTGAAACGAAAGTAAAGTTGGCACTTTAGAATCAAAGTCATTTTAAAATGACCTTCCAGACGTGATATATTTATTTTTTATTTGAATTTTAAACTTTAAACTGAACGTTTGATTAAGACGCCTAGTTGAAAACCCATAAATGGACGTTGTTGTTCTTGGTGGGTTAACAAAGTTGACGCGATGTTTTAGTTTCATCCGTTACAAAAACACACTTTTCAACTCCTGAAGACTTCATTACCTCTCGATGCAAACAACTCCAAACCGAGCTTCAAACTTCAACACAGTCAAACTTACATCCCGGCAACATCTGTATCATTCTTGACAGGACACAATTGACTGGAAACCGGTTTAAGATACAATAACTGCCAGAAGTAAGTGTTGATATGGCCCAGATGTTTGAAAGTTCTACACTACATCTCAAGACACTCACTCTTTCCTGTGCTTTTCAGAGTATCTTATAATCACCTAGATACACATTGACGAAGTAACGAATTAGAACTTTGTTTCTAAAAATATCATTACACAATGATATCAAATTACCATTTGAGGTGCCAACCACTCTCATGAGGGTATTTTAAGGCAAAGTGTGAAGGGATGAGTGTGATGAGTGGTAGTAATGAGTTATGAGGTGTAGTCTGTTACAAACTAAGGCCGACTCTTCCTTATAATGGGTCATTAATAAATAGCCCAATGGACCAATGAAATACAAGGACCAACGGTATTTAACTGACTTCCGAACTAAGCAGGTATGGTCTGATATGTCTAGAATAAATAGTCTTTGCAGAAAGTAACAAAGCACAAAAACAACCAGACAAATATTCAAAGTTTGTTATTTATTTTTAATAAACACAAAGTAAATGAAGAATAAACTGGATTCAAATCAGAACGGGAAGTAAATAATTTGGTTTGTTACGCCAAAATTTGAAATAAGTAAACAATTATATCGAATTTATAATATCTAATTGAGCAAACAAAACAATATTGATCAAATGTGAAGGGAGCCGTATCAACACACAAACAATATATTTGTCTTATTTATCGAGAAGAGGTTTGGACTAGTTCTATAACATCCAACCTCGACCTTTACCTAGCGTTTACACATCGTTCTATTGGCAAACGAGTTCCGAAATTTGATATTGCCTTATACTCTAGTTAGAGCTTTTGTGAAGTGTCAACCAAACATTTTAAACGTCAATATTAAATACCGAAAAACAGCCTGATGTGGATCTAGCCATACTTAAATTCAGTTTTATTACAAAATCTGTACGGTCCACACTCTTTTAAGTACTCCTAGACCTTCTGCGACAACTATTTACTTTTACAAAATAACAACAAACCGACCTTTCGCAATGTTTTGTGAACGTGTTGCGTCTTCAGATGTCAATTAAACCGTTCTACTTTCCAGACACAAAGTGCTTGATGTATCTAGTGACCAGAGGCTAACAACCAGTTGTCCTTAGACTGCAACACACCTTGCACATGGCTCTGAAAAATATACTATCTTTCAATCCCATTCGTGAGAACCAGGTTAATCTCATATTTTGTTAATAATTACTGTACTTACGTTTACACTGCAAAATTGAGACTGAAAACGTAACAATGCAGGATTTACGCTTGTCGAATTTCCTTTGGAAAAATGAGATATTCACGCCGTCAGCATGGGAAGATGCAGGCCCGGGACCATGAAATGAGCACCGATCCTGACCCCCAGAACACGTTTTGAGAATGTTTTCAAAACTTTAGATACATCTGTATCTATGTGTATCATCTCTACAGGTCGCAGCGTTTGTCCAATTTTACCAAATTCGGTACAAATGTTCCGTTTGTAAATATCTCAACGAGTTTGTTAACCTGCAAAATCGACCCCGAACTCCCTCTAGAAGGGATTTTTAAAAAAGAGGTTTTAATTATCTAAAAACCGTAAATTTCGTCCGATTGTGATGACATTTGAAATAGGTTTTTTCAGGATATGTAGTAAAACTTACAGTAAAACCCGCAAACCTGAGGCCGAAGGTCGAAGCGAGTCTGTGAGCGTAGTTAACAGCGTCGTAACACTCGTCGGAACAAAACATAAAACTGAGGCCGAAGGCCGAAGGGAGGCTGAGTAGAGCAAATTGGAGTAACAAATTGCAAAGGAAACTCGATTCACTCATGATTCACACGCTTTAGCGCTTAGCTGCGTGTCGTCCGAGTTTGAAAATGACGTCGTTGCCTAAAGTTTAGTTGTTAAAGAAGAAAGACTTAAACAAAAGTCCAAACTTTTGCATACAGGCGCTTGGAAGCAAAGTCAAATTAGTTTTCGTTGTTGAGAATTATTCACTTGAAACGTGTAAAGTTGACACTTTAGAGTATTATTTAAGTCATTTTAAAATAACCTTCCAAACGTGATATATTGAATTTTTATTTTAACTTTAAACTGAACGTTTGATAAAGACGCCTAGTTGAAAACTGCAAACTCTTAATAAATGGACGTTGTTGTTCTTGGTGGGTTAACAAAGTTGACGCGATGTTTTTAGTTTCATCCGTTACAAAAACGACACTTTTCAACTCCTGAAGACTTCATTACCTCTCGATGCAAACAACTCCAAACCGAGCTTCAAACTTCAACACAGGTCAAACTTACATCCCGGCAACATCTGTATCATTCTTGACAGAGCACAATTGACTGAAACCGGTTTAAGATTCATTCACTACCAGTGAAATTGATTCCTTCTCCCAGACGTGTTTAGATTTGCATACTCAGTCCTTCAGTGACGGGAACCTTTTCAACATGCAGAGTGATTCTGCAAACTAGGTCTCTAGTCTGCATGAGTGCATGAGTGCATGAGTGCATGAGTGCATGAGTGGCCGTAGCTCAAAGCCAAGGTGTCGGAGTGTTCACACTGTATTTTATGTTTGATTACAAGCCAGTCAAATAAGTTCTGAGATAGTGTTCAATACTTTATGGGGCGGTAAAGTAAAGTTTATGTGGATGTGAGAATATCGTGTTTATGCTGCAATACTTTGTGTGTTTAACCGTTCAACAATAGCCTTGCAACAAAAATTACATGTAATTTACTAATTGTTCTGAGTATAATTTACATAACTCATAAAACTCTTCGTAACTTTTACTACCGAAAAGAATAAAACACTGTAACAGCTGCTGCTGCGGCAACAGCCTCTATTCCTGGCTTGGCTTCCCCTTGTTATGCTACAGACAATGCCAGACAGTCAGTCTGAGAGAGTACATCTATCCGTGCATATTTTGGAATTTTGTCGTGACTCTTACAAATTGCATAACATCAAAAATTTAAATAGTGGATATTTTATGGATATTATTTTACGTGGGAACTGTCTTTGAATTTTATACGTGTTAAACAGTTAGAAGTTATCGAAAGGAGAAAGAGATTCCATGTTTTGTTTCACACTAAAGATACGTCATAATATTTAAGACCCGATATTCGTTCTCTTGGTGCTATTCCCTTAAATATGAAACACGGTTGCGTTTACAACTGCAACTTGATTAGCCGTAAATCGTCACTTTACATCATGCTTTTATGGCAACCATAATTTAAAAACAGAACTTTGATTTTGTATCAAAATATAATTGAGTGACAAGTTTGAAGTTCCTTTGTTAACCTCTTATACGTCGGCAACATTTTCCACGGAACATTTTCCTCTGTTTTCTCGCCAGGATAGATCTACAAAGTTTTCTCTAACACTAATGTCGGCCTTTACCTAACGGTACGGCATAGTCACTTCACAAATGTAAATGGTAACTACGAGAATCGAACCCGCACCAGCGAAGTGACGAGCTCCTGAGTTGCGCACCATTCCAACCCGCCACGGTGATACTACAGCCACCCTGTACACCACGCGCTGAGATACAACTAGGCAAGTGCACTTTATAGAGCCCTGGAGCCGAGTGCACTGTTGCGTTGTGCGATCTGTATCTCTCAGTGTCATAAAGTACGCATGACCATCTGTTGTGTTGTGCACGGAGAGTGTATGACTTACACAACGTTCACTGCTCACGCCTCCTTACCTGCATGGTGCTCTCGCGTAACAAAGGCGTGAACACTGGTCAGGCGTGGCTGCTTCTTGGACGCGTCAGTGTGGTTCAAAGAAGAAGGGTAAACATAATTTAATTTAAGTGAGTTGTAAATTTAACCCATGTAGGGTATTCAATAAAGTGTGTCACAAACTTTAAGATTAGGGTTGTTGGGTCAAAACAAAAAGAAAATCAAGAATAACCTTTTTTGCTAATGATTTTGCTGATTAAGTCCAATCCCTCATATTTAGGTTCATCTTTAAGCACACAAAGACGTCATAAAATACTTTTGTCATTCTGCTCTGAAAACAGCTGCCTTAGACATATGTATTGACGTGCTAAAGTGTCACTTTTACACCCTGGTTAATAAAGTATTGCGTTGGTTTTGTTTTCTTCCTAAGGTGATTATAGTATATTTCATCACTACATCCTAAAGTGAAACTTTTTGACACGAGGTCAAGTTAACGTCCGAGGCGCAGCCGAGAAGACCGAGAGTCAAAAGACACTTAGGACGGTGGTTATAATATTAATATTAAGAACAATTAATTAAGTAAACATTGTTTTGAGCTCAGCAGTCTTGAATTATAATTGTTTTGAAGAAACAGCTGTTGCACTGATTTACTATACGTCAGTGTTAAATTTCAAAACAAACTCGTTGAACCAGCTGATGTCCATGCCGCAAAAAGGTCTTTAAAATGATATTTTAGACGAGAAAAATATCATCAAAACAATACTTTATTTACCTGGATGTAAAAGTGACACTTTAGCACTGTCAATACCTGTGTCTAAGGCAGCTATTTTCAGAGCAGAATGACAAAAACATACTTTTAATGATCTTTTTGTGGCATGGGCATCAGCTGGTTCAACGAGTTTGTTTTGAATTTTAACACTGACTTATAGTTAATCAGTGTTAACAGCTGTTTCTTCAAAACAATATAGTTCATACCGCTGAGTTCAAAACAATGTTTCCTTAATCAACTCTTTATAATATTAAAATATTGATTGACATTTATTTATCATTATTATTTCCATCATGACAAAAAGTATCGTTCACCACCCGTCCCTAAAGTGTCATTTTGACTCTCTGTCATTCGACTTGACCGCATGTCAAAAGGTTTCATTTTAACCTAGTGATGATACGTGATATTATGATTTAAATAGCAAAGGCGACGTAAACTAAAGGTTCATAAGACTTTTCCAAACAAAACCCAATTTATTAACCCAAACACTAAACCTGTTTCTTGAGTGAAATACATTAAATACAGAAAATATAAAAGTTGCAGTCCACGCTCATTGACGAAACACCTTTTGACCAGTGCCTACATCAGCATCAGGAGCAGCAGCTCCAGCCCAGCTTGAAGGCTATGCGTCTCCTCCTGCGTTTGATGCAGCGGTTGTCTCGCCAAACACGTCGTCTCTGGCACCCCGCCCTCATGGCGATCTGTCCCCTGGACGCGTAACTTTTCACTCCCTCGTAGTCGTTGGGGATGTCGTGGAGGACGAGGTCATCAAAGGCAGACTCCGAGGTGTCCCAGGGGGTATCATCGGTTAGGTTTACACCGAAGCGCTGTGAAAGATCTTGGTCCTCGAATTGTTCCATCAGCTTCTCCACCTGGAAAGGGGAGGAGTTGAGGTTAGTAAACCAGGCCGACACGCAGCGAAGCGCAAAAGTGCCGCTGGCATGAGTGAATCGAATTTCCTTTGCAATCTGTTACTTTAATTCGCTCCGCTCACAGCCTCGCATCAGTCTTCAGCCTCAGACTTACGTGTTTTTTTACTAAAGCTTATACTATATATCATGAAAGGAAAACACTATTTAAATTTCTATAAAATCGGACTACTAGTTCCGCTGAGAAAATCAGTTTCTGGCCGCGATTTTCAAACTAAGTTTCAACGTCTAAGTATAACTGATCTTTCCATTGATGGGATAAAAATTTAAAATAATTGAAAAGAAACCTTAAATCTATAAAATAAAAGATACAGGAATGTAAAATGAAATGTATACTGTTGCAGTACTATACATTAGTGGGTTAAGAACTATCTAGGCATTAACGACCTAGAGCTCAAAGTTATTAAGCTTCATTACCAAACTACGAACCTTCATGGATAATAGAGCTTCGTTCTTTTTGGGATTGTGGATCTTGTCTAAGTAGCCTGCTATTTCCTTCTCGCTTTTATTTGAGTACTTCAAGGCAGGAGGTTCCGTGGCGTGGTCGACTGTACCTATAGGAGGCTGCAAAGTTGTTATCTGAAACAATGAATAGATTAAGAAAAAGGAACGGAGAATATGTCTAGTTTAACGAGGCGAAGTTAGGATTACAATTTCCCCTCTACCTACCTATAGTATTACGTGCGCTACCTAACAAACTGTTAGTGGTGTCTGCGGGGATCGAACTCACGCCACCGGAGTGATGAGCGCCAGAGTCGCGCGCGTTTCTAATCCACCGATGCTGCTAGCAAGTAAGGTAACGAATTGTTTAGAGTAGTATCACCACGATATCACCAGGACGTCATTAATTTGTGAAGTAAAAATATTTTCGTCAAATTTACAAGTCATTAAACCTAATACTACTGACATTACTTATTGTATGTAACATTTTGAAGTTTTATGTTAATAAGAAAACAACTAAGTTATGTTACCTCCAGGTTTGTAGCAAACGACAGAGCAACCACTGACAGCGTTACAGCAAAAAATATTCTTTTAAAATTCTCATTACAAAACCATAGAAAAGTTCAAATTGCCGATTATTGTTGAACACAATTTCTGTGGCTCTCAAGTTGAACACACAAATCGAATTAAAAACTATTTTAAGTTGCAGCTCATTAAAAACCTAGTCAATGTTTACGATCGAAATACTGTATAGATAACGATAAATGTGAAAGAAAATACTAAAACTGAATTACCAATAAACACTGTTTAAATCTATAAAATAAAAAGATACAGGAATGTAAAATAAATGTATACTGTTGCAGTACTATACATTAGTGGGTTAAGAACTACCTCGCATTAACGACCTAGAGCTCAAAGTTATTAAGCTTTATTACCAAACTACGAACCTTCATGGATAATAGAGCTTCGTTCTTTGGGATTGTGGATCTTGTCTAAGTAGCCTGCTATTTCCTTCTCGCTTTTATTTGAGTACTTCAAGGCAGGAGGTTCCGTGGCGTGGTCGACTGTACCTATAGGAGGCTGCAAAGTTGTTATCTGAAACAATGAATAGATTAAGAAAACAGTTTCCCCTCTACCTACCTCTAGTATTACGTGCGCTACCTAACAAACTGTTAGTGGTGTCTGCGGGGATCGAACTCACGCCACCGGAGTGATGAGCGCCAGAGTCGCGCGCGTTTCTAATCCACCGATGCTGCTAGCAAGTAAGGTAACGAATTGTTTAGAGTAGTGTCACCACGATATCACCAGGACGTCATTAATTTGTGAAGTAAAATATTTTCGTCAAATTTACAAGTCATTAAACCTAATACTACTGACATTACTTATTGTATGTAACATTTTGAAGTTTTATGTTAATAAGAAAACAACTAAGTTATGTTACCTCCACAGCATCTTTTGTAGCAAACGACAGAGCGATGACTGACAGCGATACAGCAAAAAAATATTCTTTTAAAATTCTCATTACAAAACCATAGAAAAGTTCAAATTGCCGATTATTGTTGAACAAAATTTCTGTGGCTCTCAAGTTGAACACACAAATCGAATTAAAAACTATTTTAAGTTGCAGTTCATTAAAAACCTAGTCAATGTTTACGATCGAAATACTGTATAGATAACGATTAATGTGAAAGAAAATACTAAAACTGAATTACCAATAAACACGGTTTAAGTATATAAAAATAGCTATCAAGATTTAATACTCTTTGATAAAACAGTACCTTGATCGTAAAATGTTAGAGTGACAAAGAATGTTTGTATGTTCATCAATCTTTGAGCTCAAAATTATTTAGTTACATCTTATAATTATTTTATAACTATACTTTTCTTTTGGAAAAGGGCAAATTAAACGATAATGGCACGGCCGACTCCAACTAAGTGCTAAAAAGCCGATGTCATGAGTGAATCAAATTTCTTTTGCAATTTGTTTCTCCAATTCACCCTACAGCCTCACCTCGGCCTTTGGCATTAGATATTTGTTCTGTCAATTTATTAGTTCTGGCAGATAAAACTGAAGCTCTAACCAGTATCTGCCAGTAAGGACATTCAGAGTTCTTTGAACTGTTTTTACATACTGGCAAAGAGGACAGACTACTCGAGAGGCCAAGGCTTCAGACACACCCTTCATCCGATCCTACCTCTTTCTCTTCTCAAACCGTCAGATTAATGTGACTGACCGAGTAAAGTGAAGGTCTCTATTCAACTCCACAGTTTGGAAATTTTAGCAACTTCCTGAATGTGTTCGTAACGATTTTTCAGTATTATTAGATCGAAATTCCTAAATTCTAAACCACCTTTACTCATACTGGGTGACGTATGTGGGAAACTTTGGAGTTTGATTACATTTCAAAATGGTGGAATTCGTTGTCGTGTATTGTTTAGCCGTCCGACCGAGGTAGTATACTAATTTTCTAATCAAGTAATCCTTTGACAGTTCGTCCCAAAAGCAACTAAATGCATTTCTAGTTTTAAATATCATTACGAACACTCCCATGGTTAGTCCTCACAAAAGACATGACAGAGGGACTACATAAGCCCACGCTATCAATAGGACTGACTGGGTGAGAACAGACGACCAATCACAAGTGTGTATCAGACTGACCAACCATAACGTAGAAACACAAAATCCCCATTTATGCACAGCCAATGGGGATAATGGAGGCGCCTTACACTAGTTATGAAATCTGTGGCCTATTTTGAATTTCCAGGCTATGAGTTTTTGCGTTATTTCTTGCTGACAGTTATGATTATCTCTACACTAACGTAAAACATAAAGTTTTCATACCGCTCAAGCATATTTACTGTGGTTCTCAAGGCATGGTGCGCACACCACTCAATTTCGGTCGGTTGTTCCACCGTTTTGTTTATTCATTTTAAAAATCAGTAATATATATTTTAAGTCAAAGTCATCATTGCAATGTGCGATACTTTAACGAATATTTGAGATAATCTTTTAGTTAATAAGGTTTTTGTAGAACTGATGGATACTATGCTCTGTAACGTTGTTTTATATTAAACTTACGGCTTTTGGACACTTTTAAGTCACAATTCCAATAGAAATATAAGACATTTCGCAGGCGAAGAAAACTGTTCTCAAATGTCATCTTACGCTCTTCAAGGTTGAGTGGTAGAGGTGACTTTATAGGCCTAACTTCACCTCGTTCAATAAGACAAACAGAACCTTTTTTAATGCTAGCAGTTGTATAGTTCTTCTCGATTCCTCATCAGAGAACCCGAAAATTCGTTATTCTACTACAATATATTTACTTAAGAGGGGCCCGGATAGAGCCCGAACGGCGTTCAAATGGGATAGGGAACTTAACATGGGAAAATTTGCAAACTGTGTTTTACGTAGGTTAATGAACTTAAACATGGAAAGGTTTTCTCGGGAAGCATAGAGTCATTAGTGCTGCTGCTTATAAAAAAGAAAAAAATAAGTTCGGTTATAAAATAGAATTTTAATTACTGCATTTCGAGTGTTATGCTCTTATGGAAAAATCCAGTTTTAAGTTCAGAAGTACAGAATTAATTTGATGACGAAAGTAAAAGTTTTAGTGTTTATATGAAGCAGCATCAATAGATCTATGCTTCCCGAGAGACTATTTTCACATTTAAGTAAAATACCTTGGACCTGCGGCCGCTCTTAAATTAATAGATTTCCAATGAGTTTTAAGAACTTTTACTACAGTCATAACAACACATATACGTATTATGATTCATCTTGGTCTCTCCCACAGCTATAACTGATATTCCCAAGTATAACTGCAACGTGTAAATGTGTGCTTGTGTGTGTGTTTGTGAACTAGTGTTGGTTACCGATTCTACCGGTTCCCAAGGTCTTTGCCTTGCTCGGGTTTTTATCCTGTCAACATTCGTTCCATTATCTAGGTCGTGTTTGCCGCTCAGACCATCCGGATTTATGTTAATTATCAATTATGTCTGAGGAAATTGCGATATTCCAGGACGTTAGTGTGTGTTAATGCAGATTTGTTGGGTAATCAACGTCATAAGTGTAAGTGGGACCTGTTGGGAAAAGTGTGGTTCGGGGATTAACTCTAAAATAATAGTCTACTTGAGTTAACTCAATGACATTCAGGCGTGCATTGATAGTTTGACTGGGACTCGTGGCGTGGTCCTGTAATCCAGCTTCATGGAGGTCAGGTTTTGAGGATGATATAGGTCTAAAGCGGCTCAGATAGTATCAGTGATCATCTGATGATACCCGCATCAACTCCCACCATCGTTTAGACATATCAGACCATCACCTGCGTGGTTCGGAAGTCACAAGCAGCCGTTGGTCTTTGTATTTCCATTGGTCATTGGGCTATTAATTAATGACCCATTATAAGGAAGAGTCGGCCTTAATTTGTAACACGACTACACCTCATAACTCATTACTACCACTCATCACACTCATCCTTCACCACATATTTGCCTTAAAATACCCTCATGAGAGTGGCTGGCATCTCAAATAGTGATAGTGAGTGATATAGTGAACCTTTGATCACATTTTTATTTTGACTTCTATTTCTCACTAACAGCTAGTTATTTTAGAATACATGTTATTTTATTAGTTGTTTAATATATTATAATTTTATGTTTTTATCTTAGTGTGATCATTCCCTTAGACCTGATTCATTAAAATCGCTCTATTTCTAACGAAGGGTATGGTCGTTACAGATTCATATATCAAAATCTTAAAATCCTTTTAACTTTCAAATTCTTCAAACACAATACTTGAACTTAATAATTTACATGTAAAGTCAAATTTTGCGAGGTTTTTTATTAAAATTTCAACTCCTTTAGCGAAGTTGACCTACTGAATAAATAAATAGACCAAGCAACTAACCGACTTTCCCAAAACAGTTTCTTATCTGCCTCTAATCACTGTGAATTCTGTCACGAACCTCCAAGAATGCTTCTACCTACCTTGTACCTACTGAGTCACATCGCCAACCTTCATTCTGTCCTACAGTCCACTCACTTGTAAACACCCAACAACCATCACATCCTTCCAGGACGAGCTTTCCAACTGCACTGCTAGAGCATCACCTTGCATCTTCTATACAGCCTGGTCACTCTGCAAGCTACGTTATACGCTGATGACACTCTAGTGTTGTATCAAACTGCTCGGACTGTACTGAACACTATGGGAAGCTACCATGCCCCCGCCGTCAGCTATGCCGCCCCTTCTGTCAGCTACCATGCCCCCGCCGTCAGCTATGCCGCCCCTTCTGTCAGCTACCATGCCCCCGCCGTCAGCTATGCCGCCCCTTCTGTCAGCTACCATGCCCCCGCCGTCAGCTATGCCGCCCCTTCTGTCAGCTACCATGCCCCCGCCGTCAGCTATGCCGCCCCTTCTGTCAGCTACCATGCCCCCGCCGTCAGCTATGCCGCCCCTTCTGTCAGCTATGCTGCCCCATCTATCAGCTACGCTGCCCCTTCTGTCAGCTACCATGCCCCCGCCGTCAGCTATGCCGCCCCTTCTGTCAGCTACCATGCCCCCGCCGTCAGCTATGCCGCCCCTTCTGTCAGCTACCATGCCCCCGCCGTCAGCTATGCCGCCCCTTCTGTCAGCTACCATGCCCCCGCCGTCAGCTATGCCGCCCCTTCTGTCAGCTACCATGCCCCCGCCGTCAGCTATGCCGCCCCTTCTGTCAGCTACCATGCCCCCGCCGTCAGCTATGCCGCCCCTTCTGTCAGCTACCATGCCCCCGCCGTCAGCTATGCCGCCCCTTCTGTCAGCTACCATGCCCCCGCCGTCAGCTATGCCGCCCCTTCTGTCAGCTACCATGCCCCCGCCGTCAGCTATGCCGCCCCTTCTGTCAGCTACCATGCCCCCGCCGTCAGCTATGCCGCCCCTTCTGTCAGCTACCATGCCCCCGCCGTCAGCTATGCCGCCCCTTCTGTCAGCTACCATGCCCCCGCCGTCAGCTATGCCGCCCCTTCTGTCAGCTACCATGCCCCCGCCGTCAGCTATGCCGCCCCTTCTGTCAGCTACCATGCCCCCGCCGTCAGCTATGCCGCCCCTTCTGTCAGCTACCATGCCCCCGCCGTCAGCTATGCCGCCCCTTCTGTCAGCTACCATGCCCCCGCCGTCAGCTATGCCGCCCCTTCTGTCAGCTACCATGCCCCCGCCGTCAGCTATGCCGCCCCTTCTGTCAGCTACCATGCCCCCGCCGTCAGCTATGCCGCCCCTTCTGTCAGCTACCATGCCCCCGCCGTCAGCTATGCCGCCCCTTCTGTCAGCTATGCTGCCCCATCTATCAGCTACGCTGCCCCTTCTGTCAGCTACCATGCCCCCGCCGTCAGCTATGCCGCCCCTTCTGTCAGCTACCATGCCCCCGCCGTCAGCTATGCCGCCCCTTCTGTCAGCTACCATGCCCCCGCCGTCAGCTATGCCGCCCCTTCTGTCAGCTACCATGCCCCCGCCGTCAGCTATGCCGCCCCTTCTGTCAGCTACCATGCCCCCGCCGTCAGCTATGCCGCCCCTTCTGTCAGCTACCATGCCCCCGCCGTCAGCTATGCCGCCCCTTCTGTCAGCTACCATGCCCCCGCCGTCAGCTATGCCGCCCCTTCTGTCAGCTACCATGCCCCCGCCGTCAGCTATGCCGCCCCTTCTGTCAGCTACCATGCCCCCGCCGTCAGCTATGCCGCCCCTTCTGTCAGCTACCATGCCCCCGCCGTCAGCTATGCCGCCCCTTCTGTCAGCTACCATGCCCCCGCCGTCAGCTATGCCGCCCCTTCTGTCAGCTACCATGCCCCCGCCGTCAGCTATGCCGCCCCTTCTGTCAGCTACCATGCCCCCGCCGTCAGCTACGCCGCCCCCGCTGTCAGCTACCATGCCCCCGCCGTCAGCTATGCCGCCCCTTCTGTCAGCTACCATGCCCCCATCGTCGCCGCCCCCACTTACGTCAAGACCGCCCCCGTAGTCAGCTATTCCGCCCCTGTTGTGAAGGCCGTGGCTTACGCCGCTCCTGCTGCTACCTCTTACGCTAATTCTTACAGGTAACGTCTAACTCGAATGCTTGATTAAAAAACACAAAATTATGATAAAGTAAACAATGTGTTTGTTTGGATAAGAACTAACCACTGAGATATAATTTGTTAAAAGAGCACACTATATGGAACGATTGCCCAACAGCATGTTGTACGTACATACCGATTCGTTCACGGAGAAACTAACATCAATTAGAATAGTTTAACAGATATGTAAAAATATTCTAAAAGGTTTTATTCCTTATACTTTACAGTGTTCACTGACAAAACGTATTGTTTTCTAGGGTATCTTCCAGTGTGAAAGTTGCACCCCTTGTGAGCTACCAAGCCCCTGCAGTCAGCTACGCCCCTGCCTACACTGCCGCCTATCACGCACCCTCTGTTAGCTACGCCGCCCCCGTTGTGAAATCCGCCCCTCTGGTCAGCTATGCCGCCCCTTCTGTCAGCTATGCTGCCCCATCTATCAGCTACGCTGCCCCTTCTGTCAGCTACGCCGCCCCCGTGGTGAAAGCTGCCCCTCTGGTCAGCTACCACGCCCCTTCTGTTAGTTACGCCCCTGCCGTCAGCTATGCTGCCCCCAGCGCTGCTATACATTATAAGTGATATGTGTAATTCAACTTAAGTCTACCTCATTAGCTAATTTATTCCATTCATTTCCGTGTTGATTTAATAAACATATTAACAAATTAATTTATGTTTTATATTATCCCCTACAAGAGAGACATTGTTTACAATACCGTTTTTATAATCCCTGAGTTATTAGGCAATTTTAGAAAAAATATTTGAACATTATTAAAACCCACCACACTTGAAAATTAATGATAACTATTATGGTGTGAGTATGACAAACAATCAAAAACCTTTTACTGTAATACTACAATATTAAAGTGAACTGTATTTTAAATCGTAAGACAAATATTAAATATATCCCAATAGTATCCATTGAAGAGTGAATGAACTCAATAAACTTGCAAACTTTCATTGTTTATCGATAATGGAAACTACAATCAAAAACACAAATACAAAAATATAAATTTTATTTTGTTTACAGATTTTTACATAAGTATCATTTAAGAATAAATCTCGGTTTTTGGTGACACAAGTTTAAAATTTCTAAAGTCATTGGTCGAATCGAAATTGTATACAAATTTGAAACAGTTTAAATTAAAACTAAAACTTTAATTAATCACAGATCCTTTTTCAATCCTGTACTCTGTATAAGTCTGATTGAGCTCTAAGCCCGGGCAGCTACCTGAAACAACCCTTTCGGACTACGATCTGGCGTGAAGTGGTTTAGCAATACTCAAAAATACACTAGGATTGCTTCAGAAAGCTGTCCGACCACAGAGCCAAGCCAGACTTATACGATGAGAACAGAACGTTTCGGAAGTATCGGATATCAGGTGTCGTCGTCAGGTCAGTAGTGGTGGGAGTAGAGGTCGTGATGGTCCAGGTGCAGACCGTGGTAGTAGGGCAGGGGTTTGTAGATCAGAGGATGAGCCACTACAGGAGACACCACTGTCTTCACGATAGGCACGCTGTGGTCCACCTGGCAATGAAAATAATAATTTAAAAATTATAATGTTAGCTTTTTCCTTCTAGAAGAATTGTTTTACGCCACAATATTTTAAATAACTTAGGACCCTTTTCGTTAATGGAGTTTTAATTTCACACACAAAAATAACTCAACCTACTTTTTAAGACGTTACTCCGTAACTTAAAAAGGGAAAGTCTCAAGCGAAGATGCATAATATGTAAAACGACATGTTAGGTTTGTTTTAAACCACTAGATATTAAACTGTCCGTTCATCTGAGACTTTAAGTTATAATATGCAAACGTGGTTGTTTAGTTTTATTTTTCCATTTTATTTTTGACTATCATAGTATAGAGCGTGTACAAAATAATGTTTTAATACTCTTCAAAAATGTCAAAAGTTTATGTCAGGGTTTGTGTTCTGAAAATTATTACAATGGAGAAATACGTTGTGATGATATGAACAGTGTGTTTATTGGTTACGGGTTTATTCCTTTTTTAATACCTATAAAAGATCATGTCTCAAACATTACTAAAACCGTTATTGCTTTTCTGATCATAAAATATAGTAAAAAAACTGAGAATATAAATGTTTTGAATTTTTTTTAAATTCCGCTAAGCAAAATGACACTTGGGATAGTTCGGAGTTAAGCTGCAAGCATTGTGTCTAACTAACTTTCACTATGATAAACATTTTGATAAACATAAACTTTGTTTTCCAACAGTTAAGTCCAAGAGCACCGTAGCAGTGATAGTATTCAACACAAGATTCTAATACAAATCGTTAGTTTAAATCTTTAGTTTAAAATACTAGTATGTCGTTAGGGAGAATATTCAGTACTATCTTACTTTGTGGAAGTATGAATATGAAGAAGCGAGTGGCTTGTGGACGACCACGGGGTGCGCATAGTAGTCCAGGGTAGGAACCCTGCGGAAGCAACGGCCACCAGGCAAGTCAACACTACCTGCGAACATGAACAGTAAAATTAATAAGTGACTAATTTGTTATTCACTTACAAGCCCAGTTTATCCAATGTCGATGTCTTAATTGTGACCAACTCGTGTGGATTTTACTTGCATTGGTTCTACATACGAATTTTCTTGCAGCGCTATCTGTTCTTGGGCTGCTGAATTATGTTGATTTTGCTGCCTGAACCGTGTGGCATCTATGTGAAATCTACTTGCCATAACATTATCTTTGGTTGGAAAGTTTGTGCAACACTGTGTATCTCTATGGCATGAGTCAGGTTAGGCCTGCAACCTAGCGGAGATTGCGCAAACTCTTGGTTCTGTTGCTAGTAACAGAACGATATATGTTAGTATTGTATCCTATTTATATTAAATATTTAAATTCAATCAAATTCATTTGTCTTTTAATCCAAAGCTAACTTTTACAAAAAAATAAACAAAGTAAACAAACATAGTTATTTAAACAAAATAATAACCAGCTGGTTAGTAAAAGTACTTGCAATGAACAGTATATAAAATATATAATAATCCTCAACGCTTATTTTCAAGATCTTGAGGGTCCCTCTTAAGTTGGTCAATATGTTTTTGTTGTCCTGCCATCTTCCAATTTATTAAGTACATAACTTGTCCGAGCCCTTTGAGAACTACTCCTTTCCCACAAAACAATTGCTCCTTATCATCCGTCCTCCAATGGACAGGCAGAACGTTACGTCCAGACTCTTAAAAGTTCGTTGAATAAAATGATGGATGAGAAAGGTGACATAAACCTAAAGCTGGCTTGCTTTTTAATGGCAAACAGAAGAGCTCCTCATACCACAACAAACATAACACCGTCACAACTGATGTTGGGAAGAACAATCAAGACAAGACTTGACTTACTTCGACCTTCAGCAATCTTAGACAAGACTAGTGAAACAAGAAAAGTTGAGAATTCCACAATTTTCAGAAATACCAGATGTTTTGTTATTGGAGATTCTGTTCTTGCGAAAGCCTACAACAGTAGATACCAACGCTGGGAGAAAGGAAGTTCTCAGGCTCCAAGCAGGTACAATAATAATTGGAAGATGGCAGGACAACAAAAAACATATTGACCAACTTAAGAAAGGACCCTCAAGATCTTGAAAATAAGTGTTGAGGATTATTATATTTTATATATTGTTCATTGCAAGTATTACTTTTACTAACCAGATGGTTATTATTTTGTAATACTTGCAATGAACAGTATATAAAATATATAACAGTTAGCCTATACTGAAGACTATACCATTAAGACGAGGTCATGAGTTTGTAAATGACGAAAATGAAAATTTTGACTCCAAATTTGGGAATTCAGATTAATTAGATGTGCTGTTTTAAAAACGATATACATTCAAACTAATTTAAACATTCAACAAACTTAATGCTGTGGCAAGTTTTAATAAACCTATTGTGTCATTCAATCGTTAAAATGTATTCATATTTTATTAGTCGGTTGGGTACTCAGTTTAAGTTCATAAAAACTTATATTTCTGCAAAATTCAACCAGTTTAAAGACTTTAAAACACTTAAATATTATTTTTAGTGTCACTAAATGAAGACAATTAATTTAGTATGCATACTTAAACAGCTAAGCAAGTATAAAGACTTGAAATAAGAGAGTTTATCCTTACTGTAAGAAGGTTACAAGGAAAAGAACCCCGATAAATGTCCAGATTCAGCAGCCTTACAAAAACCGTCTTTGCTTATTTTATCAACAAACTCGGAAAACTCTTCTTTGCTTTGACAAATCGAGGGTCATTGGTTTGAATCTCTGTATTTACAATGTAAACACTATTTGAGTCTTTTTTAGTTTAAGTACATGGGCCTGTTCTTCCCTGATATTTTATTTACATTATATCATTTCACAAATGTTAAACCCTCTGACTAAGGTAGATATTATAGTTATTTTCTATATTTCTTGTGTCATCCTCAAAACGAACAGTAGAGTAAATATGTTTATTATTCTTCGTTGTTCGATTTAAAAGAGTATTAGAACTACAGCAGTATTAATTAATTCCATTAATATTAGAGCAAATACAAAAATATTGCAATATTTTATTTCAAATTTCAAGTAGTTTCATTGCATTGTACCAGCCCCTTGTGAAAGTAAAAATATCGCCTGCTTCATGTTGTATACTTTTTAAAAGCCAACAATAATTTGTAAATAGAATACTATGCATTTTAAAATATTTATCTAGTTTGTGTCAATAACTGTGCCATATTGTTTGGAGGCGTGTAAGATTTCAAATGAGATTTTGTAATATATGATTATATCGTTTGTTCTAAGACAACTTATGTTGTTAGACATTTTTGAATTGAGCTTGTTGAAATTTAAGCTTCCCCACTGTGACTCGTCGTAAGCAAAAACAACAAACAAAATGTAGTCCTACTTACAATACTTTAACCATAGTATACCTTAACAAACTTTACAATACATAAACCGATATAGTTGAGTTACTATACGTGTTTATTATTAAACGTGCAATTGCCGTAATATACCTATAAATATGGTAAGTTAATCTTGAAAATTAATTTTAAAAACTACAAGCCATTTTATTTTAGTTCACCTTTAACCGGTGGTTAAAGTATCTTCGCCATCCAGCCAACAGAAACGCTGACAAGATTTTGATGTTAAGTTTGGTATGTTTTAGTTTTGCATTTTAAGTGTAAGAATAAAACTGTTTTGACGTAACATTATTAAATTTACTTGTTAAATGTGTTGAAGTTATGAAAAGTAACGCCTTTATATGATTGATTTGATAAGTATTTAATATTTACATTCAGTTCTTCACTAAACTGTTTCGACAGCTGTGTAGGAAAGTAAACATTGCAAACTGTGAAAAATTAACTAACCACCGGATGAAACTTTGAATTAAAAACTGCTCTATGTTTTGAAAACTTTAAACCCACATTACAGTAAATGTACAAATACACAATTATAAACACTCGTACAAACTAAAATGTATAAAACTTTATTTTAACATTTTCCTACTAATTACCCAATTAACTCGCTAATTATCTCGTACTCACCAGCTTGATCATTATTCCCTTGTAACAGACACACGACTGCTCGTGTAGCGTCCTCCCAGCTAGATATACCCCTAGATATCTCAACATGCATCTATTGTCTCAGCTGTGATTGGCTAACAGCCTTTCCCATCATCCTGGGTTCCCAGTCAGTTGGGAAACCGCCGCAATCACGTCAGGGACATGCGTAGCACGTGCCGTTACTGCGCATGCGCGTGCGTGTTACTGCGCATGCGCGTGCGTGTTACTGCGCATGCGCTGGGTCAGCTGGTGTTTGCTGAGCGTTTCGCATGTTTCAAACTGTATTTGTAGTGAATTTTCATTTAAAAAGTGCTATTTAATAATTATATTGCCACACAGAACAGTTTACTGTTTTTAGCTTCCTAACACCTTCGAAGTCAGATGTCAAAACTTTATACAGGGCGTTTTTTTTTTTCAAAACGCAACCCAATTTTCAAACTAATGAGAGTTATTATCTACGAGCCTTATAGTTCATAAGCTTGTATCCCTAAATCACTATCACTAAATCACTATTTGAGATGCTTACCACTCTCATGAGGGTATTTTAAGGCAAATATGTGGTGAAGGATGAGTGTGATGAGTGGTAGTAATGAGTTATGAGGTGTTGTCTTGTTACAAACTAAGGCCGACTCTTCCTTAGAATGGGTCATTAATTAATAGCCCAATGACCAATGGAAATACAAGACCAACGACTTAACGTGACTTCCGAACCACGCAGGTGATGGCATGTCTAAACGATGGTGGGAGTTGATGCGGGTATCATCAGATGATCACTGAGACTATCTGAGCCGCTTTAGACCTATATCATCCTCAAACCTGACCTCCATGAAGCTGGATTACGGACCACGCCAATGAGTCCCAGTCAAATTAACTTTTAATACCTATCTTGTATGTATTGCCACAGTAATACTGTATTGATTCTTATTTGATGTTATTGTGAAATAAACGCATGATCTTGTCATTATTTTATCTCACAACATCAAAATGATTTTTATCAAAGAGAAAGAGCGTTTATTGTTGAAGAATACAACAAAACTTCAAACAATTTCATGGAGTGGCTCATGAAGAGGAATTTATTTATTTATTAGTACATATACAGTAAACACTATTATACATTTGCAGTTTGATTACATTATGCTTGCAAGACGAAAGATAATAAATATCTAGTGATACAACACTGATGACTAGAATTGATTAATAATAACTTGTGATACATGCATAATATTTGTGTGACTACAATTACGAAATAGTGTGACTAGTACGAAACAACATGCAGTGCAGTTTATAGCAAACTAGAAATACATCAATATAATATTAAAAGTTAATTATTTTATGTGATTTAAACACCATTATACCATTATTAAGGAATTATAAACCATTGAGGAATAGCTGGAGCTAACGTAATAACAGGAAAAGAAAATTTGGGCCATCCTGTTCTCTTGAACATGGATCAAGACCATTAGGTTCAAAGTTCAAAGGTACCCTCAGTCAATGCTAAACTAGTGCAAACAGCACTCAGAAAATTGGGATGTTAAAATCCGTTGTTTATGTAAATCCTTTATGTGTCAGGATTATCGGAAAACTTAGCACGTTAGGTAGAACATTTAAAGTTAAAACCGCGTTCCCATTTACACAATTTTAAAATCATTTAGATAATATAATAAAAACTAATCATTTCATTGGTCTCCCAACAATTCTGTCTACCCCGATGAAGTAAAAATACAAGCCCAAGCAAAAAGAATCATCCAATTTAATTTTAGTGTTTGCTCATACTTTAGGGTCTTTAACAAATGGTCTACACCACATTAAAACCAACAACACCTTACTTTAATAATTGTTTATATTTAATAATAATATTCTTTTCAAAATGTAGAATACCTACCTTTCGACAAAATCTCTTTAAAATCAGACCCAGAAATATCACTCAGGATTCTAAAGACTGTATTAACAGTATAAAATGTAGTTGGGAATACACAATGAAGAGACAAAAAACCACTGAATGTAAGAATCAAAGAACGTAAAGAGAATACGCATAAGGATCTTATAGATAATTTGTAAATTGCTCAACATTCTTGGTCCAAAACCATGTCAAGAACTGAAATGAGGCGAGCGTATCGGGATCGTATTTTGTCAAAACTTTTGCCTTCCATTGGCTATGTATAAGTGTGTATTTTTATGTTCTCTTTTACAGTTCGTCAGTCTGATTAACGGCTGTGATTGGTTGTTCAGTGCTCCGAGCCAGCCAATAGGGCTATCTGGCGGATGGTCAGGTAGTCAGTCAGTGTGCAGCAGTCACTGACCGTGGACGTGCTTGATTTCTCTATTTGTTTTTAATTTCGTAAAGTTTTTGTACAAGATGTATTGTTTTCTAGGCTAGCTGTTATAAAATTAACAAATTAAATGTGAGAAGAAAAGAGGGTAAGGGGGAGTTAAGGTTGTTGGTGGTGGGTGACTGATCAGCTTGCGCTGATTACTTTACGACTAGCTCTTTTACTAATGTGTTGTGTTATGTTTTAGGTTACGTTTCACCTGAAGACGGAGTCAGATTTCAGATCCTAAAGCGACGTGTACTTTGCATTCACTCAAAATCTATGGGAAACGTCCTTAATAATGTTTTAACCTGAGAAATTGTACCGTCGTCAACAACGATATTCAAACAAAGCATCAGCAATTACTTGTTACAGAACAGGCTTCATCACCAACATATGTTTACTTCAAGAAGGGAATCGAAAGAACGGGTAAGGGTTAAAACAATACACTATCGACATGTGAACCCATATTGGTTTTTTTAACTATCGTTATCATATCCACGCTTCCAAACAGGTAATTTGGAATAATTCTTCAGTATTTCTTAAGTCGTTTAACAAGTAACTCCTTGAGATATTTTTATTTATTGTCATTAATCTCAACAAAGTATGACTACTATATTAGTACAACTTACAGCGTAACTATTTTTATGTTCAATTATTCTTAATTGTTTAACCACAGTATTTTTTAGCGGTTCATCATAACATTAAAGTGTAACGTTTACAATTTAAAGTTCTACGGTTTTATACACGATTTTCTCTCTTACCTATAGTCCTTATGGTTCTACTATCATGATCCACTTAAAAGCATACAATGATTGAACCAGTTATGTATTTGTTTCTAGCCTTACTTGCTTTACGCTACAAAAGACATCTGAAAGCGCGCATTCAGTGTAACCACCTGTTGTAGTCTCCAAAGTCTTCAAGGACAGTATGCGCCAAAACAAACAATATAGATCAACTTAATCTATTAATTGTTGTTGCCTTGTCAGTTAGATGTGGCAGTTTTTATTTGTGGTAGTGTTAGAACTTGTTTATGACTATTATTTATTTTATGTTTAAGGTTTTTTGCTAACATGGTGCTAACTATTGCAGAGAAGCTTGGACGAGCGGGTGGGCCAAGTTACGCCCGGCACGCACTGCATTACGTTTTCAAACGTGTATCCACAAAAGCCCACTTGATAATTTTTAATGCTTAATTGTTGCTCACAATTATCGTACAACGGGTAGTGTTTGCCTCAATGGAAGGGCTGTTCACGTCGCCCAACACAGTTACTCAAGGAAAATATTATCAGGTACGTAAGAGAGATGAAACAACTAACCCCAGAGTCATCCGAGAAACCATTGAAATAATTAAAAGTGGTAATAACTTCAACAAAGAAGAGACAGCATTACACTTTTTAAAAAGCAGGCAACCAGTCCTGAAGAAGTCTTTTCGATAGTGTCACAGCCAATGAGAACATCGACAGTTAGCATCCCTGCTCTATTAGACGAAAGGCAGCCCGACCACCAATAGGACAGCAGACAGCAAGTAGCTCAGTTTCAGCCAATCAGTGACTGATGATGGTACTCCACAGGAGGCCGAAATATATCAACCTAATTATGAAGTTTGGACGCGGTTTGAACTGGAAGAACTTCATTATAGTTGACACAATTAATCTTCTCTGAAATTATACGAAACCTCAAAGCTAAGTATGAGTCATGACTGAAGATAAACGCAATAATTATTGAACTGATTTTAAACATATTTTAATTCCTTTTAAGTGTATATCTCGTTACAATACTGTAAATGCAATCTTAAAAAAATCAGTGTTGTTTTTTTGCGCATTTGTACAAGCCTTGTGTTGTGGTCAGCGCTGTCTTGTGGCTGTTTGAGGAATCAACCTCAACATTTCCTAACAGCTGTGGCTTGGTTCTCACGCGGTTGTTGCCTTACACTTTTCATATGAGAATATTAGCCTCAGATTCACGTTATGACGTCATACTATGTGATATGTAATGTAAGCGTACGTAACGTCAATAAGCCTACAGTTTGAGCTGAATCGGTCTAAAGTTTTGGTGGGTTACACAGGCTTATAACAAGTAGGTATTGTATGAATTTTAAGTTTATAGTTCTGAAGTTAAAATTGTATAGCTGTATTCAATACCTTTTATATTAGAACTTAGTAATAGCGGAAATGTTATTCGACTTAAACATCAATGTTTTTGAAAACGTCTTCAAGGGGGGAATGTAAAACCAATAATTTTAGTTTTATCAAAGGCATCCATTTGCACATATAGTTAATTAAATTCACCAGACAAACAAACAAGTCATTTTGGACAGAGAAGTACCCAACACTAGCAGATGTAGAAATAAGCTATACGGTTTTGTTTTGTTGTTGCGGTAAGGTATGCGAACAGCTTCTGCTGAGACCCATCCAATTTTTTGTCACCCTCTTTCCAGGTTTTAATTGTGTTTCTGTTCTTTTTGTCATACAATAGGAAAATGTAGCAGAGTAAGATATGTTTGGGTTTCTTTAGTATAGGTTCTTAGGATATAGATATATAGTTATAATATAGTAGATGAATAAGCCCTTGAAAACGGGTGGAGTTTCTCAACCTCCAAAACGTAGGGAGAAGTTTTTTCTCCTGAAGTTGCTGAAGGTTCGTATTATTGTTTTGTAAAAGCTATACACATTGTGAAATTTTAAGTTGTATTTAATTTATTCTAATAAAGCTAACCCCAACCTTTTAAATTGGTTGCTATTTTGTAGTAAGAATAGTTTTCTTCATGAACTGTAGTTTGAATTTGGCTACTCACTGTTCAAGTAAAAGATAATACAACACGCATTAGATAATACAGAATACTTTGATTTGAGACACCAACCACTCTTAGAGGGTATTTTAAGGTGAATATGGGACGAAGGGTGAGTGTTTTTGATGGATGATGAGGTGTAGTCTTGTTACAAACTAGGGCCGACTGTTCCCCAGATTGGGTCATTAATTAATAGCCCAACGACCAATGGAATGGACCAACGGCTTAGCGTGACTTCCGACGGTTACAAATGAAACTCATTTTGACATCATAATAAATATATTATAAATAATTCATCACAATAAATACATTATCACAAACAGGTAACATGTCAACCCTCCAGGCTTCCTTCCTAGTAATGCGAGTAGCCTCCAAGACCTCCGTACGCGCCGTACCCGTGGCCGCTGACTGCCCAGGGGTCACTGCCGTAGCTAGGAGCGTGTCCGTGGTCCCAGGCGGCGTAACCGAGACTGGGGTAGGTCTTGATGATGGGGGTGACGGGAGCGTGGTGGGGCTTCACGATCACAGGGTGCGAGTCGTGGTCCACCTTCCACACGTTGGCGTAAGAGGTCGCCACCGGCGCATGGTGCTGGAATGGAATAAATAAATAAATAGTTTGTGTGTAATAAATATGTCGTACAATCGTCATTTATTTTTAAACGCTAAAGTTTTCTACGCGTTTTAACGTTGAAATCCCAGTCAGACATACATTTTTGACATTCACTCTCATAAATAACAACTTTATAGTAGCCTATTTGCATTTTACATAAAAAATGTGTTGCAAAAGCAATAAGAATTATTTCAAAAATATGTTACATATTTTATCCGTCCTGGAAAAATTATCGTTTATTCAAATTGTGCTACTACAGTCCAGTAGCCAGTTAGTGTTTTCCCAGTCATGTGCCATAAACCCATTTGTATTGTAAAATGCTTCGGCAACCAAAACCTTTTCAAACGAGTTTAAAAGCCTTAAGCCTGAGCTCCTTTAATCGAATTTGGAAACCTGTTGAACTCCGAATGTGTAGTTAAATTCCTACCTGAGTAGGTAAACGTTCATGAACTGTCGTCCTGTGTCTCCCAGTTTGGAAGTTCTCCCTGCCTCTAGTTTCATAAGAGTGAATATCACTTCCTCATTGACCGCACTTAGATAAAAAAAGGCGTTTCCAAAATATAAAGGCAAGGTAGTGTCAAACAAATGTTTAAATTTTGAATGCTGGCCTTCACGACTCTCTCCATTGCAATTTTGCAATTGTTCTGACTGGTTTCTTTGCAGAATGAAAACTCTGTCAAACTTGACTTTAACCATCCACCCTACAAAGCCAATCCGCAGGCGTATATTTTGTATAAACAACACTACCGGTTTCGGGTAATATAAATATTACTGAGCTGTCATAAGAAATGCCTTTGTTTTGCTAGTTTGTATATTTTAAATCGAGAGCTTTGGTTGAATATTACGTCAAGACTAGTTTTAGCTGCATACACTAATACATTTCAAAACCTGGAACGTACAAAGGTTTTATTTTGTAATCATTTATAACTTTTACAATTAACTATTGTTAAAACATGATTACTTACCCCATAACCACCCCATCCTCCACCGTGACCGGCTAGTTTTCCGTAGTCTCCCCAGCCTCCCCCATAGCCCGCACCATAGCCCGTTGGATAGGCAGCCCCATAGCCAGAGCCATAGCCCGCTCCGTAGCCGCCCCATCCGCTGCCGTAGCCAGGCAGCACAGAGGCTGAGGCTGCTGCCACAGATAAACACAGAACCACCTGGAACAAGATCAGCTGTTACCATAGAGAATAAACAGAGTAGGAACGTAATAAAACCTGTTTTGACGTACTTGGTTTGAAATTTATAATCTTATTGCTCACTATAGTAAAAGGAAATTATGAAGAGCCACTGTACACTAAAATTATCCAAATTTAGTTTTACAATTGTTTTACTTTAATAAACTGATTTACTTCCTAAGTATTACAAAAAACTGAACCTAAAATTCAATTATGGAAATAATTGAAAACAATCACAATGTGATATTTAACTTTTTATTGGTGATAAAGTTGATTTTATCGAAAAATAAACAACTATTAAATAAACGTTCTGTAAAAGCAATAAAATAGAAAACCATGAATATCATTTTGAAAATGTTTAGTTCAGCCATTTGAAATATTTTATTGACTATAAACGTTTAGATTGATAATGCGATGGATCTAAGGGAAGTAAGAATATAACATCGAAATACGATAAGTGGTACAAAATCAGGTTTAAGGCTATTCAAAAATCCGTTTATCAGTGTGAATTGATCAGTTTGTCCTTCTACCCACATATCGGTATACCATACAAACCACAAATTGATCACTTGCGGTAGAATCGATTGATTGCATCGCTTCGCTGAAGATCGATTATAAAGATCGACCAAACGTGGAGACTTCACGCCTGATGGACCGAGAAAACTGACTTCATCAATTGTTTACGGCCTTGGCATAACTGTTCATTCGATACTGGTGGGAAACCGTTTAACTACATTCGATAGCTTTATCTTAAAAATAAATGTAAAAACATAAAACTTTAAATTAGTTTCGGATCGTTATTTTTAATCTCAAAGATATGGAGGTAAATAATTTCTATTGCGTTTTTGTTCTTTTAATTATAGTTATGAAAACCAACAGGTTTTTTACAAACTGTATGATAACCTTAATTGTACTCGTATCATTATTGCGGAGGTAGATAACATTTTACTTGTTTGACACTAATATATCCCATAATTGAATTTTAGAACCAAGTAGGCACACCTAAAATTGCAATTGTTCTAATTGCAAACTTAAAATTACAGTGTTTACAGTTCGTCTTAAACAGAGTTGGACCAAAACCTGTAATATATTTATCATCACCAGAAATACTGAGACAATTCTAATATACTTTGTGGTCATCCACATTTTTCCTATTTTAAAGAAACCTAATAGCTAAGCAGCGGAAGGAGGTAATACAGTTTTAAAAGTAAGCGTATGTTGAGTGAAGTCTTGCTTTAAAGGTATTAGTAAAGTACAACGTCACAATCTTTTCAGTTAGAGTGAACTTAATCAGGTTTTATTTTCAGCTCTTCAACTAACTGTGTTCTTTGGCTTGGTGCACTTCACTCTGTACTTTCGACAGAGATATTTTGAAAGCCCATAGATCAAGTTGTATGTCAAGTTTAATTCCTTAAATTTAATACTTTAATGTTTACTTTTTATCTAAATAAATAAATATGTTTTATTGCGTGCACATTTACAATAAACGCATAGCCATCGTCAGATTTATAGCTAAAATTGTCCACTCATTTTTACATCGAAAACACATTCAAACATACAGATTTGTTACATTCACTCTCTCCCATTCATCCGAATCATAACACTCTAGACCCTAGTTAATGCAGTGTCTCCCAATTAAATGCCAAGAACTCGTCTGTGTTATAGAATGCTTGAGAGATCAAAAAGCTTTCAGACGAGCTTTGAATGCCTTGGGCATATGGCCATTTTTGAACGAATTTGGTAATCTGTTGACGAAATGAACTCCTGCCTGAGAAGGCAACGTTCATGAACTACCGTTCTGTGTCTCCCAGTTCGGTAGTTGTCCCTACATCTAGTTTCATAAGAGTGTATGTCACTACCTCTTATGGCATTACATTTTGAGTTGAAAAAAAGGCATGACTCCAAAATATAAAGGCAAGGTAGTGTCAACAGTTTCAGATCTTTGAATGCTTCCCTACACGACTCTTCTACGCAATTTTGCGATTATTCGAACAGCTTTTTCTCAAGAATGAACATTTTTGAAAAGTTTGCGTTTGTGCAACCTCCCCACAAAGTCAATCCGTAGATTACTCCGTAGTACCCCGTCATCAGTATCTGAGTCGGGCAATACTCTGATAGTTTCCTCAAAACATAGATTCCTGAGGATAGTTTTGAGCAAACGTGGTCTACGTGAGCGCTCCAGGTCAACCCTCGATCAAGGTGTATTCCAAGGAACTTTGTTGTGTAGACCTCTTCGATCTCAGAGTCGTCCAACATGACTGTGGGACTTTCAGGGTCGTTTTCACGCTTCTAGAATCTTCAAGTTCATTCTATTTTCGGTTACCAATGTTCCTTAGTTTGACCTACACTACGTTAGTATGAATATGTTAAGTGCGTAGTTAAATAATTCACGCCAAGTTTTATTTCTCAAAAGACAGCACCACAAACAGCATAGTTGCAAAAAGAAAAGTTTAATAATTTGCACCAATCTGAACCCACCCAAAACTCCAAGTCACACATTGTAACATCAGCAGTAACCATGAAGTCACATGGAAGTCACGCTAGAGTAGATCAGCCCGTGACCTAGTGTACTAGTCACGTACAATGTCTCTACGCTACGTGACTACCATGTGACCATTGTTCCCGCGCAACACTCTCCCATTGGCGCACAGAGGAAATAGCTTGCTGTGATTGGTAGATTAGATAGCCAATGGCCTCTAAGCGAGGGAAACACTAATTACAGAGGAGATGAAGTGATGGGGCTTCATTTAACTGATTACGTATGTGATTTAAATGTATTACGTGTTAGAAAGTGTTAGATCTAAGAGTTTAAAATGGTGTTTTTATCCAATCGATGTCTGTTTTTAACTACGGGTTTTGGTCGATATGTATGATGTACGAAACTAAGTTTTGATTTTAGGACTTATTTGAAACTAGAAATACTTTGTTTGTTGGCTGAATATTCTACAGGACCTAAAGGTAATTTTTTATGCCAAATATTAATTTAACTAACTGTTTTAATTTGTTGATTAAAGGAAAATTAAAACCAGAATCTATATATTAACAGACAAGAGTACTACCACGATACAATCTTGTTTACCTTTAGATCTTTAAATATACCTTTAGCTAGCCTTTAAATTGGTATTGTTAAGTAAGCACACCCAAAGTAATTATCATGTAAAATTACTTAAAAATTACATTTGTTTGTTGCTTTCCATATCTTCTTGCCTATTGAAGTTACAAGCTTAGAAATTATTCTGAAAATGCTTAACATGGAAAACCCATTTTGTATAACAGTTGTACGGTAATATTTTGATTTATAACAACTTAACTCATAGTTTTCCTAATGCTGTAATTACTTCAATGATATTTTAATACGATACTTTAGCTTAAACCCATACTTTATAATGGATTTCCTTGCGTTATTTTTCAAACATTTGTAAACACCTCAATAACTAGCCTGTAACTTTTAACATGACTTTCCCTTGGAGTAAAGTTACTGACCCGGATACTAACACTGACCTGGAGTAAAATACAAAACAGTAAAACATTTGCCTAACACAAGAAACTGGGTAGGCTTCACTGTGCTGCTTGAATAACAAATGTCTCCAAGGCTGTCATTTTTCATAGCAAGAATACAGTTACATATGTTGTTTATTTTGGTTGTTATTGCAAGAACATAATTTTGTTATATTGAATTGGAGCAATTACTCAAAGTGCACACAAGTGCTACGATTTAATTGGATTTCATATATTTATTTTGGCATGAATGAATAAAAAATAAAATAAATTCATATACGAGCATCTAGAAATCCTAATAAGGGACCGATTTTTACCGAAACCTTTTACAAGGATTTTATTTTCTATATTATTTTGGTATTAAATATTGGAACTTTGTTAGTTAGACAAGTTTAGAGATAAGTATTACCTGACTTTAGTGGCAAAGGGTTAGGAAAACAAACCAAGCCAACATGCACCTAAGCGCTAAAGCGTGTGAATTGAAGTGAATTGAATTTCCTTTGCAATTGTTGTTCTGATTGTTATTGTTATCTAATTATCTGCTAATTGTAACTTTGGTTCGCTACGCTCACAGCCTCGCTTCGGCCTTCGGCCTCTACTTTTCGGGGTATTTCAGGCGTTATGAGATTGTTTTCTACGCTCACAGCATGGCTTCCAAGCCTGAGTCTTACCATGCTGGCGGCATGAATATCTTGTTTTTCCAAAGGAAGTTCGTTAATAAGTAAATTGTTATTGAAATTGTCTAAGAACCTATAAAGGGTATAAAACAAAACTCTCTCGTAAACAAAAATAATAAGTCTTTTTTGTCATTCTGTTCTGAAAACAGCTGCTTTAGACACCTTTTCATCCTGGTAAATAAAGTATTGCTTTGATGACATTTTACTCCCTAGGGAGAAAAGATCATTTTAATGATCTTTTTGTGGCATGGGCATCAGCTGGTTCAACATGTTTGTTTTGAATTTTAACACTGAATTATAGTAAATCAGTGTAACAGCTGTTTCTTCAAACCAATATAATTCAGACTGCAGAGTTCAAAACAATGTTTACTTAATCAATTCTTTATGATACTAAAATATTTCCTGACCTTTATTTCTTATTATTATTTCCATCATGACAAAAAGTATCGTTCTCACTCGGCCCGAAAGTGTCTTTTTGACCCTCGGTCATTTAACGTCATTCAGTTAACTTGACCTCGTGTCAAAAGTGTCCTTTAGGACCTAGTGATGAAATATACTATTTCTTTTAAAGTGTTAGTTAACAGCAAAATTTTGTTTATTATTTTGTAAATAGTAGCCTATTTTTTACATCCCGTAAAACGTCGAAATCTCCAAACTAAATATTTCAATATCTAAATCGAAAAAGTCTATGATTTCATGTATTTATTATTCTGTAATTTTTATGTTGCAGTAGGTTGTTTTTCCTTATGAACAGTTATGTATTTAAATTATTCAATATCAAAGCACAGCTTTATTATACTACCTAATGTTTAGATAAATCACAAATTGTATCATTTTTAATGTCAGTTTTACAACTAATCTGTACGTGATAACAAACAAAATGTTATCACCTGTTTAAATATAAAAAAATATCCATGTGCAAACTCACCAGAGAGTACATGATGAGTTGTAGTAGGCGGTGAACTTGTTGAATGCCTGGGGCAACTGAAGGTAGACTATATATACGTCAGACGCGAACCCAAGGGCAGCAGACCCACTGTAGTGTCCAGTCCATGGACCATGGACCCCGCGGGGGAGGGGGCAGAGAGGCAGTACGTGTGACAAATCAATTGTCCGGACCTGACACAATAGTTGCCGGAGATGAATATGAGTTACTTAGTCTGAGAAGTAAAGTATTTACCTTGGGAGGAGTTAATTTTGGGAACTTGAGTTTTGGTTGTTTTGCCTTTGAGCGGACAGGTGGTGAGTAACTGTAATTTTTTCATAAAATCTTGACCTTTTTCCATGAGCAAAATTTATCATGTTGGTGTTGCTTTCAAATTAATTCAAATTCAAATCGTGTATTGCCATTAAATACTATGGTACATGGACACACGTCAAAATGTATACACTATTCAGTTAGGTGGTACTGAGTTTTCTAGCTTACTCAGTCTCTACCATTCATGGTCGAGAAACTCACTGACTTTATAGAAGGCATGGTCTAGGAGAACCGTTTTAGTTGACTTTTGAATGAGTTGTTGTTAGGTTCTTGTTTAAGAGAGACAGGAAGAGCATTAAAAAGTCGCACTCCACACTGCATAAGATGGAGTTTAGAAAAGGTTGTCCGGTGTCTTGGTATTGGGAGATTGCTGAATTATGATTAGTAAATCGTTGGGTTTATAACAGAGTATCGGAAGACCGTACACATAAGAAACTTAATTTTATTTCCCACCATTTAATTTCTCTGGGTGCTTGAACACTTGATTTAATGCGTAGTTCCATCAGTGTCAAAATATCCGATAACTACATTCGTTTTCTTTGATTTAAAATATACGTCCTTGCCTTAAAAGAGATAGATTTTAATTTGTATACACGCAAAATAGCTAATATATTACTAAAGAAATTTGAAGACAACATGTATGGACCAAACCGAGTTGAACCGGGTGTCTCGCTTGCCGGTTGATTATGCTTGCCGGATAGTGTAGTGGTCAGCATAATCGCCCGGCAAATGAGAGACCCGGGTTATTCAAATTTCTTTGGTAAAAATAATCTGTATCTTAAAATATACGTATTTCAAAGTGCTTTACTCTTACAACGTTCAGTATCAAAACACGATATCGTGGGTTCCGACGGATTTCTAAACGTCAGGCAAATCAGACGACGAATTTTGCTGAGACTGTATAAACAAACAAAAACTCAAGTAAATCATCCAAATCCCCACGTTTTGCTTGGTTTAATATAGTTTATCGTTGGTTTAATACACGTTTGCAATGTGTATGAACATTAAATTTATTTATGAAAGTGTATAATACTTTTCCCTTCGTGTTAACTTCCAGTGTGATGGTTCTTGACTCCTTAATTCTATTTGGAAATGTCAGGTTACGTTTAACAGCCCAACTAAAAGCTCCAAAGAATAAAATTTCACCGGAAATCCGTCGTGTTGGTAGTAATGGCACATTTGGCAACTCTGTGGTGGGTCAGCTGGTCACTGCTAAGCTTTTGGCGGGAACATTCCTCCATCAGCTGACGATTGCGCAAGCGCCAAACAGTTCCCGCCATTCAGCAATTCTGGCGGGAATGTAGTCGTGAGGTTAGGTTTTCCAGTTCGTGACAGCTTCACGCTGTGACTTCAATATTACAGGACTAACCCAGTTTATTCTATTGATCTAAGTATTTCAGTTTGAAGTTGATTGTTGTCGTGTTAAATACAGGACGTATTGGCGAAATGGTGATAAGGAATGGAGAGGATTAGACCAGGTTTATATGATGTAACGTCAGTAAACCTTTGCTTTCTTGATCATAGTGTAAGTAGTGTAGAAGTAGTGGGAATAGTGAATAAATTGAAACACAAATGAATACTAAAGAATATAAGACACGTGTGTTTATTACAACAAGTTCACCAAGACCCATTCTTCCTTGTTTTTCTATATATTTCGACTATCTACATAAAATACACTGAGATAAATATATAAAAAAAAAGAAAATAATAATAGGGCTCAGAGTGCTTTTAAGAACATAGAATAATATGTCCCTTCGTGTATATCTTTGAGCTCTCACCTTTTAGACTTAAAGCTTAAGAAACACTTTTAAACTACTGAGGATCATAGGCTCATTTAGGCCTAATACTCCTAAATCAATAATATAGCTAACTTTTGTACAGGAAATTAACTTTACAATTAGTATACAGAAAAATTGATTATTGATTGGAAAAGAAAATAAACACAAGTGAAAGATCGATTTATTGTGTACAATCTTTTCTCGACCACAATTAAATAGTATTTGAAAAATATAAAATTTACCTTGCTTTTGGAGTTTTATTACCAGGTAAGTAAATATTGTGTACACTAATATCTAAGGCTTCCGGTTTACACCGCGTCACAGTTGAAATACAAATACTGCTAAACGTTTCGACCTCGCTGTGGAGAGTCATCCTCAGTAGCTGGTTGACTGGTTGAGACTATAACCTTCAGACGGCGAATAAGAGCTAGCATACACAACTAGTCGCTTAAGTCGATTTATTTTGATAGGCGTTTTTTTGTTCTTGTCTACGCCAATGGCATTTTAATTTGTTCTTATCCTAGGGTTTGCGGGCATCCCAAAACGCTTTAGGGGAAAATAGTTCTAATCCTGTGCCGGCGCCGGAAATCGAACCCGGCGACCTTGCGCTTTGGTAAGCTGTGAATCTACCCACTAGCATGTTGACGTCATTTTATATTTCAACTGTGACGCGTGTAAACCGAAGCCTGCCGTATTAGTGATGACACTGGCTGCGAAAATTTAAGAGTTAAGAAACAAATTGTGTAATTGGTAGTAAAAGATTCAACATATAAAAATAATTCAACTAATCTAATGTTTCGTTCAACTAATTGAATAATCTTGGCAACCGTAACGATGTTAATTTAGCTATCTACTAAATCAATTATTTGAGATGCCGACCACTCTCATGAGGGTGTTTTAAGGCAAATATGTGGTGAAGGATGAGTGTGATGAGTGGTAGTAATGAGTTATGAGGTTTAGTCTTGCCACAACTAAGGCCGACTCTTCCCTAGAATGGGTCATTAATTAATAGCCAATGACCAATGAAAATACAAGGACCAGCGGCTTAACGTGACTTCTGAACCACGCAGGTGATGGTCTGATATGTCTAAACGGTGGTGCGAGTTGATGCGGGTATCATCAGATGATCACTGAGACTATCTGGAGCCGCTTAGACCTATATCATCCGCAAAACCTGACCTCCATGAAGCTGGATTACAGGACCACGCCACGAGTCCCAGTCTATAACAACTAGTCAACAACAGTCTTTCAATTCATAACAACTAATTAACATTTCTAAGAAATTCTTATTTAAAGTAATTAATTCATTCAATGTTTTGAAACACGTTCAATTTTAAACTCCGTTTTCTTACTAAGAGCTGTACGAAAAGGATTTAAACCAAAGCCTACACCATCAACCACACAACCACCCAGTGCGCAATTCACGAGGAAATAATTAATCTAATTAAAATGTGGGTCAGCAACAAGAAGCTGGCCCAGTGAGGCAATAAAACCTTCAAAGAAGAGACGAGAGAGGCGTAGCGGACGTGTCATTACAGAGCAAGACAATAACAGCGACAATAACCGGTGACAATGAAGTTGTAACCGTGACAAAACTGGAACCGTTATCTGCCACCACTGTTATGCAACTCACTTGCAGTTACGTTGTAAGTTGTAACGCATCTGAATACCGCAGTGCGTTTTGATTGGAGATGTGTCTATTTTATTCAAAGGTTGATTGGTGGGTAGATGTCAATGCTTGGTGTATGTATATAAGTTAGGTAGCTGATGTATATAAGTTAAAAGTTTTCTTTTTGCGTAGTGGCAATAGAGAAGTGCATGATTTAGTTTATAACACAAGAAATGTAAATACTATGTAGCTTCAGATTACCAAGAGTACATAAGGACATTTTACATTCTTTCCAATATTTAGGACCTAAATTGTTTAACCAACTCTTACTTAGCATGAGACAAATTCGCAATAAGACTTCGTGTTATTAAAGTAAAAGAATGCTTACTAGCTGTTCAATGGGTAGATTTTATGTAAGATACTGTATATAAAAGATATTGCTACATTGTAAATGCAACTTTAATTTATTACTTTTAAAGTTAAAACACAACAAACAATAGAAGTTACAGAATGGATCTTGATGTCAACAATAACACAAAACAATGTTTACATTCATTTATAATAAAAACAGCTGATTAGTAAAAAATAAGCTGTACAGTATTATTAAGAAAAACATAGATAAATATTTTGTTTAACACAATAGAAAATACCAATTAACTTTTAAACTAGCACAAGAAAATATTAGCTATTTAAGTTCTGTTGTAATATAATTAACTCATTTTAACATTAAATAGTAGAAATAGTTCATTACCCTAGAATAATTTCAGCAACACAAACTGTCAAGTATTTAAATGTATAATATGTATTTAGTTGCTCTTTTCAACTTTAGGTAAACATATTAGAATAATTTTTACTCACTTTGGTCAATTATGTTAGCTTTTACAAACATGGCGTTTTGTTTTTAACTTGTAGCTATACTTAAAATACGAGTATCTTATTATATTGTTTATGTTCTTGTTTTAACTCGACCATAACTGTGTGTGTCATAACTGTGTTTGGTGGTCAGTATTTTGTCGAAATAAAAACGTGTTTTACATATTTTATAGTATTAAAAATAATTCATTTATTCATTCATTAAAAAATATAATTTAAAACCAGGCAGTCACACAGCTTAAGTTCCCTTGTGAATGAGTGAATCGAATTTCCTACTGCAATTTGTTACTTCAATTCGATTCACTCGACAGACTTACTTCGGCCTTTGGCCTCAGTTTTATGTTCTATTACGACGAGTGCAACGAGGATATTCGCTTCGGCCTTCAGCTTCAGCTTGGTTAATCAAATCAATCTAAATCAAGTTATCGTTAACTATACCGATTCGGGCAAAGAAAACACATTTTACCTCTATTGTCTAATCCGATGACGAGTCGACCTGACTGTGCTAGGGTTTCAATAAAACAAATCTAAACCAGCTTTTTGATTGGTCCAAAAGAATTATTTGTTGTGTTCTCTGTTACAGTTGGTCGGTTCTGATTCACGGCAGTGATTGGTCGTTCACTGCTCCGAACCAGCCAATGGGGTTGTTTGGTCAGGCAGTTAGTGTGCAGCTGTCACTGGCTGTGGATGTGCTGATTTCTCCATTTGTTAAATATTAATTATTTAAGGCTGATTGTGGTGAGGACTGGTCAACTTTGCGCTGATTAATTTTAGGCTTACTGTTATACTAATGTATATTGGTTAACCCTTTATCAAGCTATGAACCCATACCACAACCAAACGCAATTTAGTTTATGATTGGTATCGCACGCGACTCCTGAGCTCATCAGTCCTGCTAATCCCCCGTCACCACTTACAATTTGTAATGACTATATGGTGACGCTTAGGTTAAGGTCGAGGTTGAGTGGTAGAGAGGACTTTGAGTCCTAACTTCGCCTCGTTAAACAAGACAAACTTTTCCTTTTACCTTTAGTTAGTCCTAACAGCACGTTTTTTAAGTACGCCAACTTTTCCCTCACCGTGTAGAGAGAGGCAACCGCATCTAAAGTCACACAGACAGACGACACATTGACAGACAAAGACACAAGTAAACAAACGAGCTGACTGTGTCTTGTTAACACAGACACAGACAGTACACAGGTCTCACGTTATTAGCCTTGAGCCATTTCTGCACAATTGTTAATAGTGGCAGCCTCCAGCAGAGCATTGTGGCTTCACACCTGACTGAGCGTCCTTCTGTCCTGGTCATTGTAGGAAGTCATACACAAGTCAGCTGTCATGTGTCGATCTTGCATGAGTAATAAACAAAAACCAGGGCTGGATAAACGACAAACGTTTATTGATTTTAAGAAGCTTAGATTTAAACAGTCGATCAAAAACCTTTGTACTAAATATGGTAGCTTCTGGACCTTAAGACATCGAAATAAATTAGACTAAACAAGACATTGCGTTACAACTACCAAAGTACGATTAACTATGGCAGGATTCAACTGGAATAATTCTTGAATGGAAGAGAGGATAAGCTTAGGAGTATTTGCGGGATAAGATTTGAAACTGGATAAAATTGAACTGTGTTGAAGCTGGTAAACATTGAATAATTTTAAGAATAGTACATGTGAATATATCTGAAATTTTTGTAATTCAACAAAAGATATGCAAGCCAAGAGAGGAACTATTTTTTGTTCATGGTTATGGACATTATTTCACATTGAAAAAATCACTGTTACATTTAAGATACACAAGCGCTTTTAAACACAAAGAGGTGAAGATGACGTAATGCTTGGTTGTGAGGTGATGTATATAATTTAAAACCAGACAGTCACCAGCTAACCGCTAAAGTTCCGCTGGTATGGTGGTCAATTTCCTGCACGATTTGTTATTTCAATTAGAAGGTCTTTGGCCTCGGTTTCTATTACGACAACAATTCAACGGGCTATTCGCTACGCTCACATCACGTTACTTCGGTCGATTCGGGGAAAGAAAGAAACACATTTTATCTCTATTGTCACAATCCGATGACGAGTCGACCTTGTGCTAAATTTTGGGTTTCAATAGAAAACAAATCTAAACCAGCTTTTTTGATTGGTTAAAAAAAAAAGTATTTGTTGTGTTCTCTGGTCGGTCTGATTTACGGCTGTGATTGGTCGTTCACTGCTCCGAGAAGCCAATGGGTTTGTCTGGTCAGGCATTCAGTGTGCAGCTGTCACTGGCTTGTGGATGTGCTTGATTTCTCCATTTGTTTATTAATTAATTAATTAAGGTTGATTGGTGGTGGATGACTGGTCAGCTTGCGCTGATTACTTTTAGGCTTACTGTTTTACTAATATATATTGGTTAACCCTTTATCAAGCTATGAACCCATACCACAACCAAACACAATTTAGTTTGAGCGGATTGGTATCGCACGCGACTCCGGAGCTCATCAGTCCCGTGGCGCGGGTTCGATCCCCGCAGTCACCACTTACAATTTGTAATGTGACTGTACGGTGACGCTAGGTTAAGGTCGAGGTTGAGTGGTAGAGAGGACTTTGTAGTCCTAACTTCGCCTCGTTAAACAAGACAAACTTTTCCTTTTACCTTTGTTAGTCCTAACCGCACGTTTTTAAGAACGCCAACTTTTCCCTGTAGAGAGGCAACCGCATCTAAAGTCACACAGACAGACGACACAGTGACAGACAAAGACACAAGTAAACAAACGAGCTGACCGTGTCTTGTTAACACAGACACAGACAGTACACAGGTCTCACGTTATTAGCCTTGAGCCATTTCTGCACAATTGTTAATAGTGGCAGCCTCCAGCAGAGCATTGTGGCTTCACACTCTGACCGAGCGTCCTTCTGTCCTGGTCATTGTAGGAAGTCATACACAAGTCATGTGTCGATCTTGCATGAGTAATAAACAAAAAACTAGGCTGGGATAATCTTGTTGATTTTAGTTGTAAAAAGATAAAACCTGGTGTAATTTTATCACGTAAATTATCATATTATTGTTAACTAGATGTTTTAAGAACAGCCTATTTTGGATTAATACATCCTCATGTTTTGTGTGGCGTAGTATTTTCAGGGAACTCTTCTGAATCTAAAGTATCACAATCTTGATTCAACAAAAATCCGCAGAACGATTTTTGAGCTACGATTTGGACAGACCTGTCGTGATTCGTTTGTCTCTTTGGGTATTTTGACCGTGACTTCCTTTTCATTATTTGAAAGTCCAATGTTTGCCACCTTCTCACAACTACGAAATTCGCAGTAGGAATATGTTAAAATTTGAATCCCATCTTGAATGCCTTGAAATGTTTAACTTCCACTTCAGACTGGTAAAAAATTATTTAACAAACTCCCAATAGATATTAGGTCAACCAACAACTGTGTTTCATTTGGAAAAACTAAAACATTATCTTATAAGCCATTCATTTTACACTTTTGGTGAATTTATGAATACTTTTATTTAGTATGAATTATAATAATTTTAAATTGCATAGTTATAGAATTAGACCTTGTTTAAGCAGTGGAAGTAGTCAACATAATTTTATTTTACAAATGACTATAAATAAATAAATAATAGCGTCGGATAACTATGTAATCATGAAATCAACTCCGTCAAACAGTTCACATTTTGCAGTTGATATCTTGCTTGCTGCGTGTTACAACAGTCTACTGAAATCACGGTGTTCAAAACTTATTACCTAAGTAACTTACAAATAACATTTTATTTTCCTTTTTTCTATGATTCATAAATTTTGAACGTATGAACGATAACATTTTAACTTAAACACCGTCGTCTCAATAACCGCTTTCAAAGCAGAAGACATTGCCAATGTCAAAACGAGAAAAATCAATAAAATGTACAAATATTGGTCATAAATTTATGAGTGTCATGTTACTGGCGTGAACGTTCTGTTTGCCTAAATAGAAAAAAACGATGGTGTTAAAGCGTTCGTAAAAAACAATTGCTATCTTAGAGATCATACAAAAAAAACATTGTAACTGTTTAAAAACTAGTCTGGCTTAAGCTCACCTTATGAGAGTTTTCCATAAAAGACATCTAATAAAAAATTGGTTAAAACGTATAGTGTATATTTGGGGTCAAATTTCCGTTTTTTAGTGAGTAAATGTTCTTAGCAGGTAAAGCCTTACAATAATAATGCATGCTATTGAAAACAAGATACTAAGTATATACATATATGATGAGACAAACCAGGATACAAATCCCACTGCATTTCATCAATCAAAACATCTTGATTAAATCAACAAACCATCAATCATTCATCAACAACAGTTCGACCTTGAATTGCCTTCCGTTATTTAACTAAACCTTGTTGTTTATATTATTGATTAATAAACTACTTTACGAAAAAGGACTTAGGGATTGTTTGTTAAAGCAAATGAGAGTCCATGCGTTAATTTAAAAGACAAATTTATATCAAGTTTAGCCCTTTTAACTTCAAATAAGTCATGGACCATCGTTTGGCTCAAAACCAAGACGGCATTCCATCTTGTTTACGCCTTCTTATTCGCATATACCAATTTAAATAGATCATTTTGTTAATTAATTATGAATGGATTATACATTGAAATGTATAGACGAGGCACCGTTCCCAGCCAACGGTCCGGCAGAGTCGGCCTAAAGTTTTTCTTCCGAAATCGACTTTAGGCCAGAAATCTGTTCTCTAACCACTGTGGAGACCCTGAAACATCGGCCATCTCAATTTCCATTTTCTCTTCTATAAAACCATGGCATAAATCTAAAAATTAAAGCAACTTTGAATTTGATTTCAATGGTTTTGTTATTATCCATCCTGAAACTAGCCTAGGACATCCTGATAACACCATATCAGCGATAGATCCTGCCTTGACCCAGCCGCTATCCTGCCTCCTTGGTCCTTGGTTCTCAGGACGTCGTCATTAACAAGTTCCCTAGCACGTGAGAAACAGACTGTTCACTTCATTGTCTCCAGTAACTCCTGTCACTGTTTACTGAGACATTATTGGATAAGACCTTGACGTTCTTCTTTCACTTAGAGGTAAACTAAAGGTCTGAGAAAAAATCAACTATTTAGGGTTGATTTTAAGTTTCTATCAAAAGATAATAGGTGAGCCGGATGGTGTAATGGGTAGCATATAATCACCCGCAAGTGAGAGATCGGTTCAAGTTCGGTTTTCAAATTTATTTGGTAATAATTAGCTTAGTGGCTATACAATTAATTGTATCCAAGATAATGTAACAATAGGTAGCTTCAGATTACCAAGAGTACATATGACATTTTAAGACATTCTTTCCAATATTAAGGACCCAAATTGTTTAACCAACTTCCACTTAGCATTAGACAAATACGCAATAAGACTTCTGTTTTGTAATAAAGTAAAGAATGCTTACTAGCACAAGAAAATATTAGCTATTTAAGTTCTGTTGTAATATAATTAACTCATTTTTAACATTTAATTGTAGAAATAGTTCATTCTAGAATAATTTCAGAACACAAACTGTCAAGTATTTAAATGTATATATATTTAGTTGCTCTTTTTTCAATCTTTAGGTGTAACATATTAGAATAATTTTTACTCACTTTGTTCAATTATGTTAGTTTTACAAACATGGCAGGTGGCGTTTTGTTTTTAACTTGTAGCTATACTCAAAATACGAGTATTTTATTATATTGTTTATGTTCTTGTTTTAACATAACTGTGTAAGTGGTCAGTATTTTGTCGAAATAAAAACGTGTTTGTACATATTTTATACGTATTGGAAAATAAATCATTTATTCATTCATTAAAAAAAATATAATTTAAAACCAGGCAGTCACACAGGCTTCAGGCTAAGCGCTAAAGTGCCAGTTCCGCTGGTATGAGTGAATCGAATTTCCTACTGCAATTTGTTACTTCAATTCGATTCACCACAGACTCGGCCTTTGGCCTCAGTTTTGTGTTCTATTACGACGAGTGCTACGAGGCTATTCGCTACGCTCACATCGTTACTTCGGCCTTCAGCTTCAGCTTGGTCGATCAAATCAAATCCATATAAATCAAGTTATCGGTTAACTATACCGATTCGGGCAAAGAAAACACATTTTACCTCTATTGTCTAATCCGATGACGAGTCGACCTGACTGTGCTAAATTTTAGGGTTTCAATAAAAACAAATCTAAACCAGCTTTTTGATTGGTCGAAAAAAAATTATTTGTTGTGTTCTCTGTTACAGTTGGTCGGTCTGATTCACGGCTGTGATTGGTCGTTCACTGCTCCGAACCAGCCAATGGCGTTGTCTGGTCAGTCAGTTAGTGTGCAGCTGTCACTGGCTGTGGATGTGCTTGATTTCTCCATTTGTTTAATTAATTAAGGTTGCTTGGTGGTGGATGACTGGTCAGCTTGCGCTGATTACTTTTAGGCTTACTGTTTTACTAATATATATTGGTTAACCCTTTAGCTATGAACCCATACCACAACCAAACACAATTTAGTTTGAGCGGATTGGTATCGCACGCGACTCCGGAGCTCATCAGTCCCGTGGCGCGGGTTCGATCCCCGCAGTCACCACTTACAATTTGTAATGTGACTATACGGTGACGCTAGGTAAAGGTCGAGGTTGAGTGGTAGAGAGGACTTTGTAGTCCTAACTTCGCCTCGTTAAACAAGACAAACTTTACCTTTTACCTTGTTAGTCCCAACCGCACGTTTTTAAGGAACGCCAACTTTTCCCTCACCGTGTAGAGAGAGGCAACCGCATCTAAAGTCACACAGACAGACGACACAGTGACAGACAAAGACACAAGTAAACAAACGAGCTGACCGTGTCTTGTTAACACAGACACAGACAGTACACAGGTCTCACGTTATTAGCCTTGAGCCATTTCTGCACAATTGTTAATAGTGGCAGCCTCCAGCAGAGCATTGTGGCTTCACACTCTGACCGAGCGTCCTTCTGTCCTGGTCATTGTAGGAAGTCATACACAAGTCATGTGTCATGTGTCGATCTTGCATGAGTAATAAACAAAAACTAGACTGGGATAATCTTTTGATTTTAGTTGTAAAAGATAAAACCTGGTGTAATTTTATCACGTAATTATCATCTTATTGTTAACTAGATGTTTTAAGAACAGCCTATTTTGGATTAATACATCCTCATGTTTTGTGTGGCGTAGTATTTTCAGGAACTCTTCTGAATCTAAAGTATCACAAATCTTGATTCAACAAAATCCGCAGAACGATTTTGAGCTACGCTTCGGACAGACCTGTCGTGATTCGTTTGTCTCTTTGGGTATTTTGACCGTAACTCTTTCATATTTGAAAGTATTTTTTTGAAATTCCAATGTTTGCCACCTTCTCACAACTACGAAATTAAAATAGAAATATGTTAAAATTTGAATCCCATCTTGAATGCCTTGAAATTTTTAACAAACTTCTACGTCAGGCTGGTAAAAAATTATTTAACAAACTCCCAATAGATATTAGGTCAACCAACGACTGTGTTTCATTTGAAAAAAACTAAAAATGATCATAAAGCCATCATTTTACACTTCTGGTGAATTTATGAATACTTTTATTTAGTATGAATTATAATAATTTTAAATTGCATAGTTAGAGAATTGGACCTTGTCTTTACCAGTAATAATGGTCAACGAAATGTTATTGTACAAATGACTATAAATAAATAAATAATAGTGTCAAATAATTATGTAGTTCGAAATAACCTCCACCAAACTGCTCTCATTTTGTAGTTGATTTCATAACATTTTACTTTCCCTTTCTTACTATTATTTAAAAATTTTGAAATATGAACGATAATAACATTTTAACTTAAATACCGTCGTATGGACAAACAACTGAGAGGACTTGCCAATTTTGCAGTGTTTTAATAAGGAGAAGGATTATTTGTTGCTAGATGTACTTTTATGTGTGCTCTATTAGGACAGGTTAGTATTTATAGAATCTCCCTTATTTCAAAAGTATTTAAATATAAACACCCATTTAAATAACAAGAAAGTCTTTTGGGAAACAAATCATACAATTATAGCTGATAGTTAACTAAACTACAAGAAAACCAACAACATATCTCTATCTTCATAAAACGATTCTATTTCTGAGTTAAAAATCAAAATTTCAACAAACGTTGTAGGACGTCAAAGCTATTGCTACATTTTCGATAATACCAAAGAATTATTGTAATTGTATACAAATGTCTGGCTTAAACTCATCTTGTGAATTATATTTTAGAGAAAATACAAATATTGGTCTGTTTGTGTTTTTCAAAATATATTCCTTCCATTGCCAATAATCTCTTCTTCAAGAACTCATCTTGTTCATATAAAAAGACATAATATCTAATAATAAATTGATAAGGACGTATGGAATATGTTTCGTCGAATTTGTTTTATGCCCTGCGGCTTTCAAAAAACTGTTATCAATGTGTTAGTAAGTAAAATGGCAGGTAAAGCACATAATGCATGCTATTTAAAACATGATACTATATATATACATATATAATGAGACAAACCAGGATACAAATCCCACTGCATTTCATCAATCAAAACATCTTGATTAAATCAACAAACCATCAATCATTCATCAACAACAGTTCGACCTTGAATTGCCTTCCGTTATTTAACTAAACCTTGTTGTTTATATTATTGATTAATAAACTACTTTACGAAAAAGGACGTAGGGATTGTTTGTTAAAGCAAATGAGAGTCCATGCGTTAATTTAAAAGACAAATTTATATCAAGTTTAGCCCTTTTAACTTCAAATAAGTCATGGACCATCGTTTAAACCAAGACGGCATTCCATCTTGTTTACGCCTTCTTATTCGCATATACCAATTTAAATAGATCATTTTGTTAATTAATTATGAATGGATTATACATTGGAATGTATAGTACGAGGAACCGTTCCCAGCCAACGGTCCGGCAGAGTCGGCCTAAAGTTTTTCTTCCGAAATCGACTTTAGGCCAGAAATCTGTTCTCTAACCACTGTGGAGACCCCGAAACATCGGCCATCTCAATTTCCATTTTCTCTTCTATAAAACCGTGACATAAATCTAAAAATTAAAGCAACTTTGAATTTGATTTCAATGGTTTTGTTATTATCCATCCTGAAACTAGCCTAGGACATCCTGATAACACCATATCAGCGATAGATCCTGCCTTGACCCAGCCGCTATCCTGCCTCCTTGGTCCTTGGTTCTCAGGACGTCGTCATTAACAAGTTCCCTAGCACGTGAGAAACAGACTGTTCACTTCATTGTCTCCAGTAACTCCTGTCACTGTTTACTGAGACATTATTGGATAAGACCTTGACGTTCTTCTTTCACTTAGAGGTCTGTTGAATAGGGAAAAATTAACTATTTAGGGTTGATTATAACATCTAATTAATTGGTTGGAGTAAAACAACTCAAATTATAGTTTGTCATAGGATAAAATAAACCACTCCTACCAACGTAAAACCCTGTGTCTTTATTTATTTTTGAGTTTCTATCAAAGATAATAGGTGAGCCGGATGGTGTAATGGGTAGCATAATCACCCGCAAGTGAGAGATCCGGGTTCAAGTTCGGTTTTCAAATTTATTTGGTAATAATTAGCTTAGTGGCTATACAATTAATTGTATCCAAGATAATGTTACATGATAGGTAGATTGGACATAGATGCCACATGGCTGAGGCAGGACAATCAATATAGATACGGCAGCCCAAGCACAGATAGTGCTGTGAGTGCAGCTATCTCTTGCCGTCTTTCTCCCCCTCGGTTCGACATGCTCGAGTTTGTCCGATGCCGATGACTTAAATGAGATCAAATCGTGCCAGACTCATAAAGAATTCCTTCGCAGCGCTATCATGTTTGGTGGCGCTGGTTCGATTCTCCTGCCTCTTACAATGTGTCATCTGGCAATCCTGACGCATGGCATAATCGATTGATGGTAAGAAGGGCCTTTGTACCATTTTGAAAGGTTAAAAAGGTAAAGTTTGTCTTTTTTTTAACGAGATTAAATCTGCGAGACCACAAAGACTCATAAGACCTCGACCGCTACCTGTGTGTCACTGCCGAATTAGTCACATTCAAATGTAAGTGGTGTCACTGCGGGGATCGACCCGCGCCACCGGAGTGATGAGCTTGTCAGTCGGGCGATACCAATCCGCCACGGATCCGCTAAACTGGTCCTTGTATTTCCATTGTTTATTGATCTATTAATTACTTATCAATTTTAGAAAGAGTCGGCCTTGTTTGCAGCAAGACCACACCACATAATCATTACTACAAATTATTCAATACCATCCTTCACCAATTGCCTTAAACTACCCTCATGAGAGTTCTCGGCATCTCAAATAGTGATTTAGGCATTTATAAATAGATCATTTGATAATTAATTATAAATGGATTATACATTGAATGTATAGTACGAGGAACCGTTCCCAGCCAACGGTCCGCAGAGTCGGCCTGTAAAGTTTTTTCTTCCGAAATCGACCTTAGGCCAGAAATCTGTTCTCTAACCACTGTGGAGACCCCGAAACATCGGCCATCTCAATTCCATTTTCTCTTCTATAAAACCGTGACATAAATCTAAAAGTTAAAGCAACTTTGAATTTGATTTAACGGTTTCTTGTTATTATCCATCCTGAAACTAGCCTAGACATCCTGATAACACCATATCAGCGATAGATCCTGCCTTGACCCAGCCGCTATCCTGCCTCCTCGGTCCTTGGTTCTCAGGACGTCGTCATTAACAAAGTTCCTAGCACGTGAGAAACAGACTGTTCACTTCATTGTCTCCAGTAACTCCTGTCACTGTTTACTGAGACATTATTGGATAAGACCTTGACGTTCTTTCTCTCAGAGGTCTGTTGGAATAGAAAAATTAACTATTTAGGCTTATTATAAAATCTAATTATTAGGTGGAGTAAAACAACTCAAATTATAGTTTGTCATAGGATAAAATAAACCACTCCTACCAACGTAAAACCCTATGTCTTTATTTATTTATGAGTTTCTATCAAAGATAATAGGTGAGTTGATTGTAATGGGTGCAATCACCCGCAAGTGAGAGATAGCTTAGTGGCTATAGAATTAATTGTGTCCAAGATAATGTAACATATGATAGGTAGATTGGACATAGATGCCACATGGCTGAGGCAGGACAATCAATAGAGATACGGCAGCCCAAGCACAGATAGTGCTGTGAGTGCAGCTATTCTTGCCGGATTCTCTCGGTTCGACATGCTCGAGTTTGTCCGATGCCGATGACTTAAATGAGATCAAATCGTGCCAGACTCATAAAAGAATTCCTTCGCAGCGCTATCTGTGTTTGGGCTGCCGAACTATGTTGATTCTCCTGCCTCAGACACGTGTCATCCATGCGCAATCTACCAATCATGGCATAATCTTTGATTTCATTGAATTTGTAAGTGGGGCTTTTACCATTTTGAAAGGCTAAAAAAAGGTAAAGTTTGTCTTGTTTAACGAGGCGAAGTTAGGACTACAAAGTCCTCTCTACCACTCAACCTCGACCTTTACCTAGCGTCACCGTATTAGTCACATTACAAATGTAGTGGTGACCGTGGGGATCGAACCGCGCCACCGGAGTGATGAGCTCCTGAGTCGCGTGCGATACCAATCCGCCACGGATCCACTAAACTGTTACTTGACTAAATTTATCCTGTGGTTTGAATAAAACAGTTTTTACGAAAAGACAGCTGGTTAACACACAGAAGCAAAGTTATGCGGGTTACCAGTAGAAATACTCGTATTTTCAGTGGAATGGAACAATCTGGTGACGTCAGAGTGTTTGATCTTTCATCCGTAATAAACAGCTGTTTTTGTGACTGTTTACAATACGAAAAGGTCAAAACTGTTACGTTTGGACCATTCAATGATTATCATCATCTTTAAATTAATCTTTAAAACACAAACTCTTTTCCTAAAATGAAATTGTATTATTATATACACAGAATTTCCTAGAAGTAATTTTGTATTTTTCCTTTAAAAGCAAAAGGAAGTTAACATCATTATGACGTTTGTGAATAAAACCGTTTATTTTGAAGACCTAAAATAAAATGATTCCGTTGGAAATTTAGTTTTTAAACGGGATGTTTTGGCATTATGTGTATAAGTTGTATAAATCGTCTTTCAAGAGTACATAGCTTAATAATTTAAACAAATGCAAGTAGACCTGTAACGGCCAAATATAATAGTTACTTTAGAAACAATAGTTTCAGTATAAAGTATTGGAATTCATTAAATATTATAAACAATTGTTTTTGAACAACTTACTGACTATAACCCTTCCTTCTTTTTACGTTCTGGTTGGTATAAGGATGGATTTCTTAAAATAACTTGTTATTTTTTAATTATTAAGATAACTTTGGCATGTCCTAAAAAGCGTATACTATAAATAAAACAACTTATCAAGGAAATACAAAACATACGCGTGTTTACAGTATAAAAATATGTATTTACTTATTTTTGGCAAGAATCACATGAGCAGGTTTATATCTTCTTCAAAAAGAAGTTTTTAGTGCAGGTAACTTCCGTATCCGTAGCCCAGACCTTGACCGTAACCGTAGCCAAGACCGTGTCCGTAGCCGAGTCCATGACCGTAGCCGTAGTCAAGTCCATGACCGTAGCCGAGTCCACCGTATCCGTAGCTACCGTAGCCGTAGGCAGGGGATGCGTACGACTTGTAGGCGAGAGGTGCGGCGTAGCTGAGCGCGGGGGTGTGGTAAGCCAAGGGGGCGTAGCTCTTCACCACGGGGATGGAAGGGGATGATGCCTTGTAGACGTTGCTGTAGGAGGTAGCGACTGGAGCGATGGCCTTGACGATAGGGGTGTGTGCGTAGTAGGGGGTGTGCGCCAGAGGAGTAGCCAGGGGGTAGTGTTCCTGGTAGTTGCCGTAGTAGGAGGCGTAGCCGCTGTGGGGGTAGAGGGAGGCGTAGCCGGCGTGGGCGGCAGCCACGGCGCACAAGAGGACGACCTAAACAAATTTAAATTTGTTAATTTTACTCTAATTTCCATAAACTTTAACTTATTGGTTTGCAAGGTAGGTCTCAAAGACAATCGAGGTAAGGTTGGACCTTGAAGTACCACGTGACTGGATGGTGATTGCACTGAGACGATTGGTTAGTTCGCTGTGAACCCGACACCGTTTTGGTTCCAGTTTTCATTACCAGGATGCGCTGCTTGCCTCACGCAGCTGAGGGTACGAAAAAACCAAAACGCTTCGAACAGAATTTGAACACACAACCTCAAGCTCTGCTAGACCACCTAGACCCAATTATTGCAACTATTATAAAATTTAAAAGTAATCCATGGATTTTATTATTTTTAAAATTAAGTAAACGAAGAACAAACAGTAACAATAATGTTTTAATAAGAAGCATAAACCAGTTTGGTCTTATGTATTATAAGTAACTTGTATTAGGCTAGGACCCTTTAAATCTATCTACGGTACTGTTGTGTTGTTAGAAATAACACAAACTAAAAAATAAATACAAAGCCAAAGCTACAAACTGTAATTTTGTAAATATAATGTAAACATATACCATATATAACGTCGCTTGTGATGTATTGGTATTTCAAACTATTCTAGGAAAACCTGTATTCTGAGGCCTACATCAAGCCAACAATGACCTGCTCAACTGATTACGAAAAATTTTGTTATCAAACCTAAAGAAGAATAAAACTCATATTGAATTAATTTTAAGAATCAGGTTTCCAACAATGATTAAAGGGTGTTACTAAGTTAGTTACCTTTTTTTACTTAAAAAAATGTATATTTACAAGTGTGGTATATTTTGTTTAAAGTACATTTTCATTTAAATAAATATTAAATTTTTAAACGTTTCTTTTTTGTTTAGCCTCTTTTTTTAGAAATATGACATTATTTATTATTATACATTATTTATATTATGACAATTATAGCATATCCATTTATAAAAGGTAAATAGTTAAAATAATTTTTTACATAGTCTAAGTTATTATTTGCTTGCTACAACAATTCTATGACTTGCTTATTTTTAATTATCGTACTTTTTTGCTATGATCTCAAACGATCGTAACTTGACAACTTTCTTTTGATATTGAGGAACAATTAATGACCAATACATGGCTGATATACTTTACTAGTTACAAAACTTAACATTTCATCAAATTTGGCCATTAGTTAATAAACAATTTCAATAAATCACTAACGCAACGCAGCTTTAGCTTCTCGGTTTTTCGTTTCTAAAATAACGTTTTCACAAAAGCATTGAATTAAAAGCACTATTCTCTACATTTTGACCCATATAACCTTTTCCCAGAGTCTGGCACTTTACTTATGGGACACCCTGTATATAAGACCAATAAATATTGGTAACTTTTAACATATCTAATTAAAGAGACGTTGAGTTAGTTCATTTAGCAGACATAGACCTTGACACACAGCGGACCTGCTGCGGGTTGGAATCTTGCGCGACTCCGGAGCTCATCGTTCCGTTGGCGCGGGTTCGATCCCCGCAGTCACCACTTACATTTGTAAAGTAACTATACGGTAACGCTAGGTAGGTAAGGTCGAGGTTGAGTGGTAGAGAGGACTTTGTAGTCCTAACTTCCCCTCGTTAAACATTTAAACAAGAAAGACAAACTTTACCTTTTACTTATAGACCTTGACACCCTAATGCAAATTATGTTTAAACATTTTATATGTTTAGCCAATGCGACAAATTAATCACCTAAATGGCGCATAATTACCTCAACGTATCACGTTCCATTGCGTCGTATTTTAAAGCAGCAGTATGAATTTCGGGAATTTAAATCTAAGGGAAAAGTGTTTATTGGAAATGGTTTTTGTAGTTAACTATTTGTTGTGCCTCCAATAGTCCCTGATTTTCAGAATTCCCTTCGCTTTTGTGAATATCCTAAGTTTTGGGGTTGGTTTTGAACAAGAGGTAAGTAAAATTGTTAATACATGAACTACAACATTTTCAACCATAGTTTTGGTCCTGCCTGCGATGAAAACTACACGGTTAAACATAAGCTGGTGTTTTGTCGTTGAATTTTTATCCTTGAAGAAATCTCATTCTTAAAAGTAAACTTAATTATCTCATGAACGTATTAATCTGCTAGAGTCAGTATATAAGGCCTTAACTTTTACATATTAATTGTATACATGTTTAAATTATGTTAATTCACAAAAAATGGGTAGGATGGGAATCAATAGTTTTGATTTTGAAGCAATTCAATCAAAATTCAAGCACTAAGTTAAACATTTTTCAACCTCAAATTTAATTGAAAGAACTGTTTTTGATAAAATAAAGTTGTAGCAAAATAATTATTAAATAACTGTAAACAAAGGAAGGAAGAATGCCGGTAAAGAGGTTGGATCTGACGTCATCCTTTGATAACGGAATGAGTTGTTCAGCTCTAATGATCAATCATCAAAGTATCTGTTATTCTAAATATACTGATTAAAGCTTAACGTTACGATCCTTTGAAGAAATTCATCCTAAATACTGTACCAGAAATAGCTCATTAAATTGAATTTACCATAATAGCTAAAGGAGGTGTTGTCATTAGAATAGAACTTTTATATTAGTTTTAGTATTTCGATGAATACCTCTAACGGGTGACTCACGACCGGATTGGGGATTTTTACATGTTAAATGTCTACCTAGAACTAACATGGAATTTTAAATTTGGTACAAAACTTGATCCTTTTGGCTAATTTACTAGTAGATTCATGATAGATATTTGGCTATAAGCTAAGTTTAGTGCCACAGAATAAAAGCATGAAACTTGGTAGAAATATTGAATATTGCTTAAAGCAAATCAATTATTGTTGCGGTTGTTTTAAATACTACGAACGAATTTTCTGATGAACTCAATTCGTAGATTTTAAAGCTGACTAGCGATCCTTACGAAGAGTTTACAAATAAAAATCAATAGGATAAACAGACTAGGAGAACATTCACTAAATCACTATTTGAGATGCCGACCACTCTCATGAGGGGTTTTAAGGCAAATATGTGGTGAAGGATGAGTGTGATGAGTGGTAGTAATGAGTTATGAAGTGTAGTCTTGTTACAAACTATACGACTTTTCTAGAATGGGTCATTAATTAATAGCCCAATGACCAATGGAAATACAAGGACCAACGGCTTAACGTGACTTCCGAACCACGCAGGTGATGGTCTGATATGTCTAAACGATGGTGGAGTTGATGCGGGTATCATCAGATGATCACTGAGACTATCTGAGCCGCTTTAGACCTATATCATCCTCAAAACCTGACCTCCATGAAGCTGGATTACAGGACCACGCCACGATTCCCAGTCATTGCTCAAAACAAAATGCATATTGCATTTGTTTTAAATTGAAACTACGAAACGAATTTTCTGATGAACTCAATACGCATATTAAATTTAATTAGCAAATCCTTACGAAGAGTTTGGGAAGTAAAATCAACAGGATAAAACATATTAAGATAAAATTAACTACTGGAGTCTGATTCAACGCAAAAGTAAGTTTTACTCGTTTCCTACAGGTTTCAGAACATTTGGTTCAGTATTTATGAGTATACTGATTGAAATGACCTTATACATTTAATCGCTATAACTTCGTTTGAAGCTAGTCTAAAAACAACGACGCAGAGACGTATAAAATTAATCCTTACGTACGACACTCTACAGAGACATATTCCAAGAATACTGTAAGAGTACTACAGAACTGTCTAACTGGGAGTAGAAGAAATTCTGGAATCACACAAAGAAAAGTTATGTAGTATGAATGTATTATTCTCGTTTGAAGAAAGGTCACGAGAAAAAAACCTTACAGAATATTTCTCACACTTTAAACACTCATACCACCTTGACGCATACCAGCCTAATAAACCTGTAACTTAAACGTTTCATAGTCACATCTCATTGGTCAAGAGGGTTAACAGTTGAGTCCAGGCCTACAATATACAGTGCACATTAAACCAGGGTATAAACTGTGATGATTACACCGTCACCCGTCAGGTTGCGCTACAGTCGCGCCAGTTTGAAAGCGACACATGCATACACTTTGGCTATACGCTTGTTATAACGTACGAATGAATTTTACATGTTTATATGATGAAATATGGAATTTAAAATCTATTACCATAGCTAAGTTTAAAATTTAAAAATTAAATTATAGAGGGGTGAAATATTATTACGGACGTTTTAATATCTTTTAGTGGTTTTTGGACGTTATTCTTTAGGTATTCACCGTGTAAAACACTGTAGGAACTTTCTTCTTTTTTCTGTTGTTCTTGTCCACGCCAATGGCATTTTAATTTGTTCTTATCCTAGGGGTTTGTGGGCATCACAAAACGATTTTAAGGAAAGCGGTCCAAACCCTTGTGCCTGCGCCGGGAATCGAACCCGCGACCTTGCGCTTTGCAAGCCGTGACTCTACCCACTGAGCCACGGACGCAGGCAAAAAATCTTATTAGTCATTTCCACTTCTTTCACAGAAACAGCTGACTCATGTATCAAAACACTAAAACATTTTTCTTCCATTGATTCGGATAAATAGGGATTTTGGTCAGTCTGATACACGTCTGTGATTGGTCGTCCACTGATCCTAAAAACTAACCTATTCATCAAAATTCTAAAGAATTTCTTCCTCTCCAGTGGCTGTGCATAAATAATAATTCTAGGTTTCTTTGTTACAGTTGGGCCATTCTGATACACGTCTGTGATTGGTCATCCGCTGGTCCTAAAAACTAACTCATTCATCAAAACTACAAAGAATTTCTTCCCCTCCTTAGTGGATAAGTAGAGATTATTGGCTTCCTTGTTATAATTGCTCGGTATGACGCACGTCTGTGATTGGTCCTCCACTGCTCCCAGCCAACCAGCCAGTCAGTGGACAGCTGTCACTGACCGTGGCTGTGCTTGGTTTCTCTAATTATTGGTTTCTTCTTAACACTTGTGTATATATGTTGGATGCAGAAAGCACTATTTTACCAGATTATACGTACCGGCAAATTCAGCGTAGTATAAGGTCTCAATGTTCTCTATTCTTTCAATTTAAATATTATCTTTCTATTAAGATTTAACTCAACTAATTCTAATAGCTATCCTAAACCTGTTTGGACACCCTAAAATGTCTTCAACCTAAGGCAAATCAATCACTTCTACAAAGCAGCCAGTTTTCAATCCCCACCACCTACTTAAGAGGATTAGTCAACCACGCAAGAACCCATTTTACCACTGAAATAGCGGAGGATTGATTATTTCTCTCCAGTGGACGAGGGGTAGATGGAAATTCAAGTGTATCTTCTGTTCCAAAAACATCGACTCCTGCAGTAGGGTCGTCTTGTCTGGCTCAGTTCTTTGAAGAGTCACGCGTACCACCGACCTTGCCAGTCAAGAGAAATGGTAGTAGCGATATTCCAACTTTGCTCCGCTCACTCAAAAAGTGGCAAAACATGGTTTCGTAGTCCCCTGTTTCCGACGCCATTTATGAAAACGTACAAATACGGGGTTTTTATGATAGAGTAGGGGTTGTTCGATGTTCCTTATACACAAAACAGGGGAAAACAGCTTGTGAAAAAATATAATACACTTGTTAAAATAGCCTATTTTTGGCCAACTTTAACATTTCTTTGCTAACTTTGGCGTAATATTTTTTAACCAGTCATACAAACCTAGAGACAATCTTTGTGAACATGGAAAACACATTTTCCAATCTCTACACGAAAAAACAGCGTCCTAAACGGGGGACTACGAGAGCATGTTTTGAGCAACTTTTTCTGGGGTGATTGGGACTCGTGGCGTGGTCCTGTAATCCAGCTTCATGGAGATCAGGTTTTGAGGATGATATAGGTCTAAAGCGGCTCAGATAGTCGCAGTGATCATCTGATGATACCCGCATCAACTCCCACCATCGTTTAGACATATCAGACCATCACCTGCGTGGTTCGGAAGTCACGTTAAGCCGTTGGTCCTTGTATTTCCATTGGTCATTGGGCTATTAATTAATGACCCATTCTAAGGAAGAGTCGGCCTTAGTTTGTAACAAGACTACACTTCATAACCTTATTACTACCACTCATTACACTCATCCTTCACCACATATTTGCCCTCATGAGAGTGGTCGGCATCTCAAATAGTGATTTAGTGATCGTCTTAAGGCCACTAGCTGTCTCTGGGCGCATTGCCCATACAGTCCGCAGGATGGAATTCGACCTTGTCCCTAGACCAGGTGATTCCGAGAACCCGGTTCGCTGTTACTTAGCCTCTCATTGCTTCTGTTGTGTAATTGCGGGTCCTTTCGTCATTCCTTGTCAGGAAGTTACGTTTTTGTTCATTTCTCTGTGGATCACGTGACAGGTGTTTCGGCAAACTAGTTTATCTGCAAGGTCGCTGTAACAAAGTGGCTGGATTTTGTAGAGTATTAGTTTTGTATAATGATACTTTGATTTGAGACACCGACCACTCCTAGATGGTAGTTTTAGGTGAATACGGGGTGAAGGGTGAGTGTGTTTGATGGATGATGAGGGGTAGTCTTGTTACAAACTAGGGCCAACTGTTCCCCAGATTGGGTCATTAATTCATAGCCAATAGACCAACGGTTTAACGTGACGAACCGGGGTGGCCATCGTGAAAGGTTATCACTGCGCCCGGAAATCGAACCCGGGCTGATTTAATAAACTTAGCAATGCAACTGTGCTTGTTAATGTTTTGCTTAATCTAATGATTTCTGATTTCTGATTTGGTGCCATAATCCACACTGTGCCACTGATCTACCCCTGTGCCATCTAATCCATAATGAAGACTAATTTTGTACACTGATCTTATTTAGGATATATCACTTTTGGGGTTGCATTTAATGTATTTGTTCTTGATTTACGTGATATGTTGTTCAGGTTATAAGTAAAACACTTATACTGAATAAACTAAATCTATAATTTTCTCTCTTCGTTCTACTTTTTCGGACTTTAGGGTTTTGTAGTCAGACATTTAAATTGTCCAATTATTAAAATTGTAACGATTTTAAGGATACAATAAAGTCAACTGTAACGAAAATCAATATTAATAAGCTATTTCAAAAGTAAAAGATTTACTGTAATATATTGTTTACTAAAAAGCTTTATCGAAACGTAAGCATGTTAGTATACTCGTTACAGTTCGTCAGGTCTAGCAATCTTTGTAGGGCAAATATTTATAAATATATTTTTTTAAATGTTATTTTACATTTACCTACATTTTACCGCAGTCATCGGTCAGGCTAAATCAGTATTGTGGACACCCCGCACCCGTACTAAAATCCTTAATGCAGTACTTAATTTGGACGCCCATTCTTGGGTTCTTAATCTTGGAAAGTTAGTATTAATTTAACATTCAACCTTCGGAAATATTCGTCCAATTATATCTCACATCTCATCTTGACCTTGCGTGTGGACTGTGAAGTTGCCAAACTGCCGGTCCTCAAACTCCGGATTACCGACAGCCTATCTTCAGATCTTGTCGGGAGTTGGTGATTAATATGATTCTCATCATCCTGTTCAATTGATTAGTGTTAGTATTATTGTTATAACTACAGGAGGTAATAGCTTGCGACTAGTTACTTTAATGATAAACTTCATTGTATCGATTAAGTGGTATCGATCTTAGGAAAGAACGATGGTAATGTTAGTGCCTCAGTTGTTCTAGCAATAAAGTATGTAAAACTAGCCGTTTTTATCCTTACATGTTAGAGAGCTTGTATGAAAAAATGGAATAACCCTCTATAGAGGTCAACATTTAGATGCTTGTTTTAAACTTGAAAAACACATCACAAATTTGTTGTTGCCCTCAGCCTTATAATTGATCAACACTTCATTATTAGGTTGAGGTATTTTGCCTCGCTGTGAAGTACCATCTTCGGTCACTGATTGGCTGAAAACAAATCAGATGGTATTCCACAGAGAGGCCGAAATTTCTCAACCTAATTGTGAAGTTTGGACACGGTGTGAACTGGAAGAACTAGGTTATAGTTAATGTCTCTTTTTCTATTACATCTAAAAGCAAAACCTTCAGTTGACTTTGAGGATGATATAGGTCTAAAGCGGCTCAGATAGTCTCAGTGATCATCTGATGATATCCACATCAACTCTCACCATCGTTTAGACATATCAGACCATCACCTGTGTGGTTCGGAAGTCACGTTAAGCCGTTGGTATTTCCATTGGTCATTGGGCTATTAATTAATGACCCATTCTAAGGAAGAGTCGGCCTTAGTTTGTAACAAGACTACACCTCATAACTCATTACTACCACTCATCACACTCATCCTTCACCACATATTTGCCTTAAAATACCCTCATGAGAGTGGTCGGCATCTCAAATAGTGATTTAGTTATTTAGTGAGAGTATTCCCCTGTGAATAATTATTTTATTAAAGACAAGTTGTGAAGCAAATCAAGAAAAGCATTACTGTACCTAAACTATTTTATCTTTGAGTCCTTAAATGTCCCGTAATAATATTCTCCTCAAAATCTTCATCTTCATCTAGCAGAAAACTATACTATATAAAGTGTTGAAGAGACTTTAATTTTTATAAACGCTAAATAGCAAATTTATTACTAAACCAATTTGAAGACAAAATGTTTGGACCGAACCGGGACTTGACCCAACCACTAACTGCCCTTCAAGACACATCGTTAAGTATCCAACACTTTATCCGAAAAGCCTCCATGATTGTCAGAACGGTTGATCCTGACTCACTTCAATATTGGACAAGGACGAAGATATCGACACCGTCCTCTGTTCCCAGGCCACTTACAGAAGTCCTTCAAGTCCTTGGCGATCCTGGAGCCACATCTCCTTTCATTTCAGTTCACTTCACAGTTTCCCCTATGTGTATATTTATCGTGAAATAAATGCACAACTGTTCAACGTAACTTCAGGAAGACTTGATAGTAGATTAACACAATGTAAAATAATAATTGTTGTATTGGCGATTGCCGTAAGCGTTGAAATAAAAAAGATAAAAGACCAAATTGGGAATTGTAACTTTAGTACCCGTTTCTAAGGTAAATGATTATTACGAACGTGTTTCATTGTTTTTGAGTGAACAAAAAGTACACAACGTTTTGGGATCCGAACTCTGACATAAATAAATTTCGGTTGTTGGCCTCTCTGTCCAAGCTCTCCCTTTTATCAAAAATGAACTCAAGCATAAGGACAACCATGACAGCGTTCGTCCTAACTTTCAGCAGAAAAGGCACAAAAACTCATAGGATGGTAATAAGAACTAAAAACAAGCTACATAATACCTAACTAGTGTAAGACCCTATTCTACTAGCCTACACATGTATGCGTTGCCCAAATTCTAAACCTAACGGTGGCCTAAAATCAGTTTCCGTGACTCACCGCGCAGGAATTTTCGTAAAAGTTTTGTTAGTCACTTTAACTCCTTTCTTAGGAAAACCTGACTCATTCGTCAAAACTCTAAAGAATTTCCCTTCCGTTGTTGTAAATAAGTATTTTGTGTTCTCTGACAGTTGGTCAGTCTGATTTACGGCTGTGATGTTCTCTGTTAAAGTTGGTCAGTCTGATTGGTCGTCCGCTGCTCCGAGCCAGCCAATGGGGCTCTCTAGCTAGCCATATGGTAATTTTGTAAAGTGTTTGTAATTGTGTATTTGTTTTCAAGTTATACACTTTAAGGATAAACAATTAAGATTATTTGGTGGTAGGTCAGCTTGCACCGATTACTTTTAGGCTAGCTCTTTCCCTAATGGTTTGTTTTATGTTATAGGTTACTTTTCACCTGAAAACGGGGTCAGGTTCAAGATCCCAAAACGTCGTGTTCTTTTTGTTCACTCAAAAACGATGGAAAATGTCCGTAATAATATTTTTAACTCGAAAATTGTACGATTGTCATCAACATACTTCGAACAAAAATTAAGTATACGTATTAAACAAACAAATGTAACAAGTTTATTCACGAATTCGTTGATTTAAAATCAGCAAACAGGCTAATAAACGGACCAAATTTAATACGTATCAGATAAATACGTATCAGACTGGGACTCGTGGCGTGGTCCTGTAATCCAGCTTCATGGAGGTCAGGTTTTGAGGATGATATAAGTCTAAAGCGGTTCAGATAGTCTCAGTGATCATCTGATGATACCCGCTTCAACTCCCACCATCGTTTAGTGGTTCGAAAGTCACGTTAAGCCGTTGGTCCTTGTATTTCCATTGGTCATTTGGCTATTAATTAATGATCCATTCTAAGGAAAAGTCGGCCTTAGTTTGTAACAAGACTACACCTCATAACTCATTACTACCACTCATCACACTCATCCTTCACCACATATTTGCCTTAAAATACCCTCATGAGAGTGGTCGGCATCTCAAATAGTGATTCAGTGAATACGGAACAAACAAACATTTAAAGCCAATTTCTACAAAAAACAGATCTAAACTTCCACTTTACTTCACCGTGAAAACATTTACAACTCACAGTATCCACCGCTAGTGCAGTGGTGGTTGAGTAGAGGGGGGGGTTGGGGATGGCAGTCACGTGACCTGAGCTACATTTTTGTGTGGGTCTACCACCACACCTAGGCGTGTGACATGTGACTAACGTATCTATCTGCACGTGAGAGAGTACTTTGTTGTGACGCACATTAGACACACATTAGTGTGTAGGAAGCAGTGGTGGGAGCAGTTAGTTATAGGGGAAGGTTTTACGCTGAGTTTGTGTTTTAATTAAATTCTTAGGGCTGGGCATCGAAAACACAACTTTTAAAAATTTTAAGAGTTTTTCAAATTATGTAATGAGCAAATAAAATATTCCCTATTTTTAACAACTGAGTTGTTTGTTTAATATCATGAAAGTAAAGTGTTAACCAAATTTAGGGGTCCACAATAGTGTGTCACGCAGTTGAATTTGATGGAAAGTCATACAGTCACAAGTAACCCAAAATCAACGGTGACTTAAACTTAATTAAAACTCAACGTAAAAACTCAAAAACGTCCAAATGCTGAGATTTCCAAATTGAACAATTCTTTCATCACAATGATAAGAAAGAAGACTATCCATCAAATTTTATAATCTTATTATTTGAAATTTTTTAAGAATCCATTTTTCTACCTTATGCATTTAAACTAATGTTTCTCATAACTGTTACCTCACGTTTTCAAAATTTTCGTCACTTAAGAGGGTAAACCCATATTTCGTACTTCGTTTATTTCCGTTTTAACTTCTGTGTTTATTGTTCTTATATTACATATGGATGAAAAAAAGTTAACATAATCCTAATTTTCTATTCTAGTGCTTTTTAAGATTCTTCAATACAGATAAAACACGTGGGCATTGTTTGTTTCTTTGAGCTTTTATAGAATCCCTATGAGACTATCGCTGATGTTGTTAAATTAATAATTCATTAAATTTGTCACTCGATTCTAATTCACAACAATGTTTATTGTCACTTCAAAACAGTCTACGGGTATTTTTATTAAAACCTTACCGATCTTCGGCTAAAGAGTTCTCTGGGTACGAAACATCATATGTTGCCCAAACGCCTTCCAAGACAAAGATGTCTCTACTGACATCAGTGACTTTCTGAAGTGGTTAATATTTTACAGAGCACATTGTTCGTTAATTTTTATCCTTAAAAGATTTTATAACATGTTAAGGTCTGAGTTTACTTAGTACTTTAAGTGGGATTTATGTGTATGATGGTCTTGATGTACTTACTAATTTACGTATGTACGTGAAGTCATGATGTTTAGTATAGGCTAATATTGTGTATAATATTACGTGGTCTTGTAATCCAGCTTCATGGAGGTCAGGGTTTGAGGATGATATAGGTCTAAAGCGGCTCAGATAGTCTCAGTGATCATCTGACGATACCCGCATCAACTCCCACCATCGTTTAGACATAGACCATCACCTGCGTGGTTCGGAAGTCACGTTAAGCCGTTGGTCCTTGTATTTCCATTGGTCATTGGGCTATTAATTAATGACCCATTCTAAGGAAGAGTCGGCCTTAGTTTGTAACAAGACTACACCTCATAACTCATTACTACCACTCATCACACTCATCCTTCACCACATATTTGCCTTAAAATACCCTCATGAGAGTGGTCGGCATCTCAAATAGTGATTTAGTGATTGTAAATAAATTCTTTGATGTTTTGACGCGGTGTGAACCGGAAGAACTAGATTGTGGAAGTTGTGACACCAGCTGCAAAAGCCTAGTTTAGTTCATTGGTTAGTAAAAAGATTATGTATACTAAAAACTACTATAAGATCATTTGAGTGTATTCGCTTAAGAACATAATTATTTAACTTAAAGTTTTCTTCTCTCCCTCGAGAACTAACTAGCTAAAGACTCCTTAACTTATTTTAACGTCACTTCTACAGTCACCAGACTCACAACAAGCCCCCGGGCGGCGAGTGACTCACGCACGCACACTCACTGGCTCAGCACTAAGGACCAGGAAGACCCATGACCTAGAGGTGCTGAGTGTGTAGTAGTGTTAGCCAGTACACAATATACTATATAAGCTGTTCACATCCCCACTGCTGCATCAGTACACCTGACTACCACACCACTCAACATGTACAAGCTTGTGAGTATCTCTGGTGCGAGTGTTAACATTGTGTTTGAGTTATTCGAGGCTAATGTTCAATTTGTATAGTGGTTAATTTTTAAAAATTCATTTCTGTTGGGAAAGGTCAGTCTCTGTTGTTATTTTTATTAATATAACTTAATAGTTATAAATTAAATTAAGAATCCTAAACTGCGGCCATTTCAAGACAAATGTAAACGTCAATATTATAATTCTAATGAAAGATTTTAACTACTTTTGTGAACACTTAAAAGGGTTAGAAGACTACTTCAAGCAAAAATAAGTTGATTCAATTAAATCACAACTTATTAATATCCCTTCTCGTTGTTTATTAAAAAAGGTAACATTGGTTATACGAAAAGCAACTGTTGTTAGATATAAAATGTTCTATAAAGTCTGCATCTATAAAGGTAGTAAAATGAATGTCTTGAAAAACAAATATCAAAATACCCAATTACTTTATTGAAGTTATGTCAAGTTAAAGATATTAGACGAGTGTGCTTTATTTAAAAGATACCCAAACGAAAATCGTCCACATGATTTTTGACTATTTCTGTTCGATCCTAACTTATTGGTTAACCATTTCAGCTTGGTTACAAAATTAAAAACTGACCCCCATAATACACGTTTTATGAACCATGTGTATTTGCCAATTGACGCATATTTTTATTAATTTTTTTAGAGAAGGATAGATCATAAAACCGACTTTTTCATGATGTTAAAGGCTGATTTTACTAATACTTTAAACAATTTTTTATATCTACTGCTATTAAAAATACCTAACTGTGGTTTAGGTGTCGTAAAGCGTAGAATATATTTTCAGGAATTGTTATTTATTTATTAATATTTAACGTTTTTTCGTTTACAGGCTTTAATCGCCCTGTTCGTGGCCGCGGCCTCTGCCTACCCTCCTGTCGCCCCCGTGGCTGTCGCCCACGCCCCTCTGGCTGTAGCCCACGCCCCTCTGGCCACGTCCTACGCTAACACCTACTCCACTCCTGCCTACGCTCACCCTGTCGCCGCCTACCCTGCCTACAAGAGCTACGCCCCTACTGTCTACGCTCCTGCTGCTCACGCCCCTCTGGTTGCCCCTGCCCACGCCCCTCTTAGCTACGGATACGCTTCACCCTACGCTGCCTCCTACGCTGCACCCTACGCTTCCCACTACGCTGCTCCCTACGCTTCCGCCTCCACGATCCCCCTACGCTCACGGACATGGATACGGATACGCCGCTCACTACTGAATGAGAACAATTCACCCTTTATATTAAAGGGCATTTAATACAAAACCCTCTGAGTGGATTTATAATGTTTGAATAAAACTACTTCAGTACAATTTGTTTATGTTTTTCTCCTGTAAATGGTATACCATGGAATGAAAATCAACAATGAAAGCCTAATGATATTTTATTAATACAGGAACACAATTTAGTGACGCTTAAAAACGTTTTAGACCCTACAATCAACCAATATTATAATGGTAACTTTATATATACTGCATATACTGGCTGCAAAGTATCTATCATTACTGAGTATCAGTGCAGAACACTTTGTGCTGTGACATACAACTCCTCCCTTGAAAGTTTTAAAATAAAATTCATGTTGAACGGAAAAATGTTGTATTATAATCACGTTAAGCTGTTGATCCATTCCATTGGTCATTGGGCTATTAACTAGTGGCTAGTTTGTAACAAGACTACACCTCATCATCCATCAACATCAACACTCATCACACTCACCATCATTCCATATTCACCTTTTAATACCCCTCTAAGAGTGGTCGGTGGCTTAAGTCTCAAACTACGGACATTGTTGGTACTCTGATAGTTCCATCCAAACTGATATGGTTTAATAAGGGCGAAATCTTTATTTTGCTTGTTTTCCTTGGTGGGAATCTCATCAATAACCTAACAACATTAGGAACCAGGCATCAGCTAAAAGAGGATTGAGCTAAAATTGCATGAATACAACACTAGGCATGCTAGGGAGAAGAAGACCAGCTACGCTGGAACCAAGCCGTAGAACACTCTTCCAGACAATCAGAAGAAAAAGGACTAACATCTGTTTACCCAAAACCTTATGATGAAGTGGCTCCAAAGCGACTCTTGAACACGGAAAAAAATCAAATGGACAAACTCAAAACTGATGTTTTCAACAACTTTGTTTGTATGTGACGCAATATTTTATTTTTATTTGTCAATTAACAATACATAGTTATTGTGTTGACAAGGTGAAGATGATACAAAAAGTGTTGAAATGATGAATGAATTACAGGATTGTGATTAATGTGCTATGGTTATTAACCACTGATAAGGAAGTGAGGGTTCTATTATATTAAAATAATTTTACAAAAAAGGTATAAGGTAGCTTATAAATGGAATTTAAACTCCTTCAGTAAATTCCGCTACAGAGTAAGGAGCCATAGCCAGCAAGTGGGTTTTAAGTTTATTTTTGAAAAGAGCAAGATCTGACAGTGTAGCTTTAACTTCTAAAGGAAGTTTGTTCAATAATTTTACACCAGATTGCATAGGTAATTTGTTATGTATATTTAATCGGTGGCTAATTTGCCTGTACACTTCACTAGATCGAGTATTGTATGAATGTACATCTTGACACTGGGTCTAACTTACATTTTGAAACTCAAAATGCATTGTATCATCAATGCATAATGGCAATGCCAGAATTTTCAAACTCTTAAAATAGTTTCTATATGACACGCCAGAGAGTAATTTTCAAATGATACGAACGGCTGTTTTTTAGAGAACAAATGCTCTTAATAATTTAGTCTCAGCACAGCGACCCCAGAATATTATGCCATAGGAGGAGATGAGGCTGTATTAATCCAAAATAGATTATTTTAGAAGAATTTGTAGTACATAAACCTTTTAGCTTTCAATAAAAAAACTTGAAGATACCTTACACACGTGGTCGACATGATTATCCCAGCATAAAGTTTTATCGATGTAGATTCCTAAAAACTTTGAGCAATAAATCTCGTTGATAACTTGGTCTCCTAACATTACTGACGCTTTTTCGTCGGTTGTAAAATGACTGAGACTGAAGTTTATGTAGGCCTACGACGTTTTGCCCAAATTGGTTTTAAGATTTAGATTGTCAAAATACTGAACACACGAGTTTAAACTTTCATAAGCTGATATCTCCAAGCTAGAATACTGACATCACTGAGACTTCAGGTGTTAATTTAAATTAAATAATTGTTAAACATATGATTGATGACGATCATAAATATTCTTCTAGGTAGTTTATGTTTTTGAAAAAGTTTGACTAAATTTGGTCTGACTAAAATTGTTCTACTTATTTTAGTAATAATATTCAAAGTTACATTTTTATAACTGTAAATTCTGAATTGTGCTAAAATATAAAGGTAATACAAACAACATAAATGTGTTCAATTTCAACAAGGAAACGGTAAAAATTACTCGTGGTCAGGTAGTTTTCACAAGTTCTTGTCTGTAATACAAAGTTGTACAGAAACTCGTGGTTGGTCCAAAATTATGATAACACCTTTTTCTAAGCAAATAAATGTAACTCTCAGATTACTTTTCGTGGGCCATCCACACTCTTGATATCATCTATATTCTGGTAAGTGGATGAAATAACTATAGTTTATATGTTGTAAGATCAGGGTAATGTTTAAGACTCTTTTGCACTGAAACAGATTTATTAAAATATAAATCTACTCAGAATTTTACTATAAAATAAAATCCTTTAACATAAAGGATGTTTTATAATTTAGTAGTGAGCGGCGTATCCGTATCCATGTCCGTGAGCGTAGGGGGATGCGTAGGCGGAAGCGTAAGGCGGCAGCGTGGCAGCGTAGGAGGCAGCGTAGGGAGCAGCGTAAGGAGCAGCGTAGGAGGCAGCGTAGGGTGAAGCGTATCCGTAGCTAAGAGGGGCGTGGGCAGGGGCGACCAGAGGAGCGTGAGCAGCAGGAGCGTAGACAGTAGGGGCGTAGCTCTTGTAGGCAGGGTAGGCGGCGACAGGGTGAGCGTAGGCAGAAGTGGAGACCTTGTAGGTGTTAGCGTAGGACGTAGCCAGAGGGGCGTGGGCTACAGCCAGAGGGGCGTGAGCCACAGCCACGGGGGCGACAGGAGGGTAGGCAGAGGCCGCGGCCACGAACAGGGCGATCAAAGCCTAAAAACAAAACGAAAATAAACATATATTACGGGTTTTAATATTTATATTTAAATCATATTAGTCGCATTAAAACACTGTGATGTTATTAAAATACCTATTTTAATATATTCAAATTTTAGAGAAAGGACAGTTTCTATGATGTTAGAATGCTATGTATCTCTTGTTGGCTGAAGACACTCATCTTAGATTGATTTAAGAAAAAAGTGTATTCAAAATTTTAAAATGTCACAACCTACAATTTAAAATGGTTGTTCTTTGTTACTAGTTGGTTTTCAAACATGAATATGTCCAATAAGCAAAAGAGTAAAGAAAAAAGAACATTTGTTTTATCACTTGCTTCCTCTATTATGACAAGCTAAGTTTAGTTTGTTGTTTAGGAGGTTGTCCATAAATGTAGCTCATTAATATGACTGATATGTATTAAAACAAAAGCTTTATAAAACAACATATAAACTGTATGCTAGTAATACTCCAATCTCAAAGAAACTACCTACACTTTACAACGTTGAAACTGTACAATTGATTTCTAGTATTTTAATGAAAAAAAAAATACTAGCCATTGCTGATAGTCCTTCGCAAAAATTAAAAGTGTATTGGTATTTTGCAAAGTTGTGGCTAAGAGTTTAAATTAAATTTAAGACACATTGTGTGTGTTTTTATAGTATTGCCATTACATTAAATTATTACGCTACAATTATGCATTACTTTATAATAGTATAATATAAATTTAACTGCCTTCAGGCTATAGTAAAATATTTAAACAATTAAATAAACGGAATATATAACACCTGACTTCAACGATGATTTTTGCTTATTGTTTGTTTGTTAGTCATGCACTTTAACATATTTACAATTGTTTAAATATTAAAATACTAACCAGCAACTTCGATTTCACCTTTAGTAACAAACGTTATGTTTTAATACTATATTGACAAAACTGAGCTGTAAGTGGCAACAAGATTTACGTTGCACATTAAAACTGTACTAAATGTTTAAATATTTTAAACTCTTCCTCTTTAAATAGCATACATGGATATGTTTTAAATAATTATTTTGTTCGACAGTGTTTAAAAAGATAAAGTTAGATTCTTAAAGTTGTTTGTTTAACCAAGCCCTTTTTAAGCAAAGAATGGTTTATAATTTCAGCTGAGCAGTCATTATGAGTTTAAAATATATACTTTATTAAATCGTTTCATACAATACAAAATAAAATAGCACTTTCATATATACGTTATGTATGTAAATGATCGTAAATAAAATAAATAAATATAAAGAGGATAAGCTATCAAGAGTACTTACAAGCTTGTACATGTTGGCTGTGTAGTGCGTTGGACTGACAGTGAGGCATTGTGGTGAGTGCTGGCTTATATACAGTGGTTCGGACATCACGTCAAGCCGGCAGACAGGGTCAGGGCTCTTCCTGGCCCTCTGACTCACGACTCCTCCTCCCTCAGCTGATTGGCTGATTAATGCTGAGTATTTGCAACACCTGTTGAGAGTGTTTGAATAATATCTTGAACAATGTGTAACAAAGTCGTGATATTGCTGACATATCGATTACACAGATTTAAATAATAACGTGATTATAATACACAGTTGGTCTAAAGATACCATCTTCCTTGGAGGTTGGTCTGAAGTAAATCTGTGTGAAAATAAAATCTTTCAACTATTTTCGTTTAATATACATCATAGCATTGAGTTATTTAGCTGTTAACTAAAAGCACCTTAAATGTTTAAGGTGTCTGTAGTGATTGAATTGTGTTTTGACTTAACAAAAATCCGAAAGATTTGTATCCTACAAAAGAGAGCAATTAGAATAATTGGTAAGTTAAAATTTAAAAATCCTGCAGGAACATTTCAAATCCCCATCAGTATTGCCTCTATGTACATTTTGGAAACGTTGTTGTTTTTTAGGGCTAAGTGTACCATTGTCGAGAACATTAGTCAATACAATACAAGGAATCACAATGTTATCCCACCAGTCTACCATAGGCTTCCAACTGTATGATAAACTTCCTGTTGAAGCCGGTAGAAAATTATACAATAAACTTCCCGACAATGTTAAAAATTACTGTATGACAAAAATTCAAAACAAATCTTAAAAATTCCTTGCTCAAAATTAATTTTATAGTGTTGCGGAATTTATGAATATTTAAAACTATACTAATATTATTTAATTACGATTCAAGGTCTTACTTGTGGTATATAGTATATTTTACTATTGTCAAAAAACAATTTTATTGTTATCGTTTTGACATTAAACGTATTGTTATTGTAAATTAATCGGTAAACCCCTTAAGACAAACTAAATAAACCTTTTATAATGAAAAAACCTTAAAATGCAAGTAAAGCTTTAAATTTCTAAAAGAAATAAACAAAAGTATGTTAAATAAGTTGAGCAAGACTATGATCTACTACAGCAATGATTTGTTTGACTGTATTCTGTATTAAATTACACAGGTTATCAACGTTATCTTGTTAATAATAGTTTAACCTGTTTAATAGTCTATTTTGGTTTTATTGTTGCAGGCTTTGATTGCCTTGTTCGTGACCGTGGCTCATGAAAACAACTGGTGGCTACAAATAAATTTATTATTGAATTTCTGTTCAACAATTTTGGTGTACATTTTTACTTATAATCATGTAAAGGTAAAGGTTACAATCACTTAGGTCGAACTTTGAATCTGATGACAAATTGTTAGTATGGAGTTCCAACAGATTTAAGATACGATCATTTAATCAAAAGTCACATGTAAAAGTTTAAAACAAAACCTTCCAAATGTAACACCTGACTACTCTGTAGGCAGTTTTTAATCAAAGGTGTAGTGTTGGAAAAATACTGGGATTGAAAATAATTTTACAATAACTACTTTGTAAAAGAATTTGAAGTGTCTACATTACTCCTAAGTAGTTTGTATAGGCATGGTTTGAATTTAGTACAGTATGTAAAGCCCATATGGCTAGCCGTTAGTGTGCTATTTATTTATTTATTCTTTCAACCATTTATTTTTAAGCCAATACATAAATACAATAGTTTAAAACACAACTGTTCGAAAATTCAAAATATACATAAAATGGTTGATTATTAATAAAGTTTGCTATATAAATAAAGGAATCTAAAAATATTTTCCAATTAACATAAGGTAACTAAAGTGAATAGTGTTACAGCACCAAGCCCATAACACAAGACCGCAAGGAGCACTGTTTAAAAATACACCACCATAAGTCACAAAGCCCATGTTACGAGCCTGCATTCAAGTAGAGCATGTACATAGTGCACAGTGACGCAAGACCTAGGGGTGGTGAGGGGAAGGAGGGGTGTATTGTTATGTATGAAGTGAGATGTGTGCAGGAAGATACATAACAGGTTCTCAAGGGGGAGGTTAACCCCTGCACTGCGCACTTCGTGATGTGACTGCCAAACCCTTGACCAACACCGTCTTTATAGAGAAGGTGTTCAAACATTCAAGTGTTGCTTGTATTAATGTTTAAGTTCATATATTTTTCTTTTTTTAAAATTTAGTAATAAAAGTGCGAGTACAATGCTTTTAGAGCTTTTAAGAGGAGTTATTATACTAGTATCGTAACTTTGTTCACAATCAAATTTACAAAGATACCCGTTTTATCTTATAGGCAGCCTTTAAAACCATTTTAACCAACGTGATTATACGTGTAAACAACTTGTATGGCTTTGTTAAAACATTTGAAAACCAATTGATGTATTTCAGGAAAAACTTTCTTCAGCAAAACAAAATTATTATGTAAAGTTAAAGCCGTAAATGTAAAACTTAGGGATTCATTTTCTAAATAAAGTTGGATATGAATATTTAACCACAGTAATTTTGAAATGGTGTATTTAAAATCAATGAACTATCCTAAATTTTATCTCAGAGGATGTTTTTATTTTGTAAAAATTAGGTATACCTGCTCCAGGTTTCTTGACAGTCTTTTCATTTGGTCAATCAACTTCAAACTAAAAAGTGCTTCGAAACTGTCCTTTTTTAAATAAGAGAAAGCACTTTTTAAGTCTAAACTTTATTGTTGTTAACAAATACATTGCAATAACAAACGTCATATAACAAATTATCAATAATCTTCAGCAAGCAATAAACAGCAGGTTTTTAAAACAATTGGAGATCTTTAAAAAACATTTAATAATGAAATAGATTAGAAAAATAATGATTCACTCCAATGTCATTTATTTTCTAAATACTAGTGTAGTAAAATTACTTATTCTACACTAGCACAAGTGAAGTGGCAAGTGATAATCAGAGATTTTTAAGGTAAAAAGTAATGGCCGATTTATTTTACTCTTTTATTATTCAAATTGTTTGACCAACTCATGTATACACTTACTATTGAAATTGTATAACAATTACGTAATTTGTTCTTGAAACTATATTTTATTATCACTTCATCTTATGAATGAATTACTTGTTGTGTTTTATTATTTTTATCTGGCTTCAGTCGTGTTGTATACGTAAATAACCAGTTGTAATCTTATCTACCGTCAGCAAACACAGTTTATTTTTCTAAAACGTAAATGTTAAGGACGTTAAACGACAGTGTAAAGGAAAACAAAGCTACCGCTGTGGAAGTTTATTAAAATATAAACACACACAACATTGAAATAAAGTTATACAAAATATTGCAAATCACAATCAGTAGTCATAAAGAGGATCATGTTTTCTTATTCTTCAACCAAGATGAGCCCAGGGTGCGAGGGGAGCGGCATGACCGATGCTGATAGGGGCGTGAGCAGGAGCGACCAGAGGGGCGTGAGCGAGTGGAGCAACAGCCCTCCAGGCAGGAGCGTGGGCGACCAGAGGAGCGTGAGCGACGACGGGGGCATGAGCGACGAGAGGGGCGTGGGCGACAGGAGCGGGGACGACCGAGTGACTCACTCTCCAGCTGTTGGAGTAAGAGGTGGCCAGGGGTAGAGGGGCGTGGGCGAGCAGAGGGGCGTGAGCGACTAGGGGCGTGGGCAGATGCCGCGGCGATGAAGAGGGCGATGAGGGCCTGAAACAAATTTCACATATTTATTAGAACCTTTTTAAAAATTAAACTACAAAAACAGTAAGCAGAGAAATATATATCTTATACTCTTATAAAGTCGAGGATTTCTAACCCTGATGATGGATTGCAGTACCGCTCCCAAAACGTCGTCTAGCTTAGTTAGTACTTTGATGGGGTTTGTCCCCGAGGACCAAAACAGTGACGGTATATCACTGACCGTAAAGCTTAATTGTTTATATGACAAATAAATAATTGTAAGTCTAAGATATGTGCCTTTACATCTTGCTGTGGAAACATTAAGACAAATTTTTCGATCCAGTAATTTTTAAATTAAAGTTTAGTTAAGGTCAGTTAGGATTACCTATAGATTGTTATTTGGTTCGATTACATTATCCTAAAATCAGATTGTTGATAATAGGTTTAAATTTTCATATAGTCTTTGATCAAAGTACTTTTAATAATACGATGACTAGAAAAACTATATTTTAGGTTGAATTTAAACCTAAATCTCGTAAAAACTCGATTTTGTGAAAAAATAATGAGGTAAACATTAACAAGTACAAGCAACAGTCTTAACCGTATAGTCAAGTGTTCACGAGGAGGCCATAAGGACTGCGTCAACCCTAGAGGTCTGCATCGACTGCAACGTGTGGCACTTCAACTATACAACAGCTGCTGCAGAATGTTTCACTTGTTAGTTGAATATTTCACTTTTCACTTAGTTTTAGCATTGAAAATTGCAAAATAAATAGTTTTAGTTTATTTGTTATTTTGTGTAACTATTTTTCGATCGTGCTATTTCGCGTTGACTTTTTTTAGCATAACTGTGTATAAAACAAAGTAAATACTTTCTGTATTTCCAAAAATGTTCATGTTCATAATATTTGTTTACTTATTTGTTATACAGTTACTAGTTTTCTTAGCTTTTTATATACTTAGTATTAGCATTTTAGCTTTTATTACATGTATTCTTAGCTAAATGTATTTCCCTTTTAAGCCGGCTGCTTGTTGGCAATTTACTTGTTAACTTTTATAAGACAACGACGGAGTCATAAAATCGTTTGATTAGATTTAGTTTAACTGTATGGGAATTCCTCTACTGCAAGATATTTTCCTTACTACTCATTGCAATTGAGACATTAATAATTCAATCACAGTGTGGTTGAACAAATTCATAAATATATCTGTTTTAAAAACTAGTATAATTTAATATCCTGTATAGTTGGTCTTTGTCGTGATTATTTTAATGAAATACATTTAATAGGCTCACAAAAAAGGAGAAATTGTTATATTTTCCCGTTTTTAATTGCTTACTTTTTGTTTTAATAAATATCATTCAAACACGTTTATAACAAAATATCAAACATTGCATTTAATGTAACTTTTCAGTAAACCTTTTGTATTAAAACTTTCGCTGAACTTATGATAACAATAAACTGTTAAACCAAAGAGTACTCACAAGCTTGTACATGTTGATCACAGATTGGCACACTGTAGAATACGATCAGCTGTTGAGGGGTTGAGACTTATATACCACAGATGCAGTTCTGTAGGTGCAGTAGAACTGTCGTGCATATACTATACTCAGGGTCAAGGTGGGGACTAGGTCCGTTTCCTACTCCACCACGCCCTTATTGTCGTAAAACATGTGTAGACAGTTCCAGCAACCAGACTGGATAATGTGGTAGTTGAAGTTATCTTTAGAAAAGGAGTTTAATTATTAGAAATATTGGAAGGAAGTCACACAATTGGTGACGTTAAAAGTTAGTCAACCAAGGATGGATTAGTCATATGACAGCAACACGGTACTAAAACAAAAGGTTCCTCCTTTTCTTCAAATTCAAACTCAAATTCCTTATTAACATCATATATGTACAAGTACATAATTTCTCAATAGAATATAAATCCTTGTTTAATTTTTATTGATAAAACCAAGATAATTTAAAACAGTTTCTTAAGTGCTAAAAACATGCCATGAGATATGTAAAAGTTCCAACAAACTATGAAGGACCCTTCAAGAGAGATAACATTTTAGTCTGCGTTTGAAAATATCTAGGCCAGGTAATTGTTTAATTTCACCTGGAAGTTTATTAAATAAATTTATACCTTGATAAAAATGAATTTCCTACAAAGCTCAAATTAAACATAATTTGAGGCATTAGTTGTGCTGGTTCCTTGTGTTTTATTGTGGCGAATGATTTAGAATGTTTAGTTTGATTTTGAAAAATATATATAGCTGCAAAATAAATTATTAATGAAGGCACGGTTAAGTTGTTCTCTGTCTCAAGTGCCTTCTACAGCTATCAGCCAACCAAGCCCCCAAACTATCCTTAGTGCCATATTTTTGCAAGACAAAACCCTGTCTACGTTTTTCTGCTGTACAAACCAGAATATTATGCCATAAGACAACACTGATTAAAGATTCTATGATATCTTCTTTCTTGAAATGCAAGTGAGATTTATGATGGTTATGTGCGTTAGTTGACCGCAATGGTTGTAAACAAATATTTGGTGTTAGTGATAGCAGACGTCTTTATCTATAAAAATTAAACTATAAAATATCAACCAATGAGAGGTGTAAGTTTCAAGTTATTCTAAATGGTGGCAACTTGAATATTCATTAGTCAACCTATTTAGATGTGCATCGCACAAGGAAAGGTTGGTTGATGTAATTTTAAAATGCTTGAAGAGGATACTTTAGTCTTTTAAGTACATAAAGCTTAAGTGATTGATGTTCATACATTTTACTTTATGATTTAAAACTTTAAAATTTCGACAGTTTAAATCACCTGAGGCTTTTTGAGGTCGGGGTTATGCTTCCCAGTGATACGCAACAAAGCCTCCAATTCGACAATTGAAATGTCTTTTCTCTGAAAAAGCCCTTTCCTTTCAAAGCGTACCGCACGGTGAGGTTTATTCAGAAGTTTTTGCACGTTCTCTACCAACAAGTTTAAGTAAATTGATACGTTCTCAAATTTTACAGGATTTTGCAAACTTAAATGAAACGTACTAGATGTTAGTATGGTGTTAAATTTCGGACCCATGGTGGGTTGGAATCGTGTGCGACTACGGAGCTTATAACTCCGCTGGCGCGGGTTCGATCCCCGCAGTCACCACTTAAATTTGTAAAGTGACTATACGGTAACGCCAGGTAATGGTCGAGGTTGAGTGGTAAAGTGGGCTTTGTAGTCCTAACTTCGCCTTGTTAATCAAGACTGACGTTTTCTTTACCTTTTATACCTTTTTTTACCTTTATATTTTTGTAATTTTGTGGAAAGTTTCATAATCAGGATTTGCACCACACCTATCAAACGTCCAGCGATCCGCCAATTTAACCAACAACGCGACACCACGGTACGCGAGCCCAGAGTGGATGAAAGGTGTTTGCACCTTTGTGCTATCAAGGTGAAGGTGACAGGTCACGTGACCTGCTGGCAAGGTCACAGCTCAGGTGAT